>PVHY01005907.1:0-78815 GCA_004024945.1 Uropsilus gracilis | reverse complement strand
AGGTTGCTTCCATGTCCTTGCAATTATAAATTGTGCTGCGGTAAACATCCGAGCGCATGTGTCCCTTTGTACCCACATATAGGTCTCTTTTGGGTAGATTCCCAAGAGAGCAATTGCTGGGTCAAATGGTAATTCCATTTTCATTAACTTGAGGGTCCTCCATACAGCTTTCCGTAGTGGTTGGACTAGTTTACATTCCCACCAACAGTGTAGTAGTGTTCCTTTCTCTCCACATCCTTGCCAGCAATTCTTGTTGTCTGTTCTTTGGATGTGGGCTATTCTTACTGGTGTAAGGTGGTATCTCATTGTTGTTTTGATTTGCATTTCTCTTATTACTAGCGAAGTTGAGCAGTTTTTCATGTGCCTGTTGGCCATTTGTATGAAATTAAATTCTAGTTTCACTATATGAGCTTCTTCATAATGCAAACTCTGTGATACTATAAATACTTACTAGTTATTAAAAATTCTGTAAAGGAAGTTTTATTATCATTTACATCAATTCCTAACAAAATTAGGTACTTTATATTCATTTTCCTTGTTTGTCCCTGGACTCTCCCTGTAAAAAATGATCCTTGAAACATTGCACAGCTATTGTGTTCTTTATGACATAGTTTGTAGCATTGGTTTTACCAAGTGTCAAGGTGAATATATTCTTTTTGATTTACTACCTCATTCTTCCATTAATGCTCCAGAATCATTAGTGTATCCCTAACATTTGCCCTTTGTTTTCAACTTTATTAGTTATATCTTGTATAGTTCAAACTCAGCTGTTTAACACTAATTTCTCAAATACAGCAATGAACAGAGGTGGCACCAATCTGAATATGACACAGATAAGATTGTTCTTTGAACACTTGCTAGAATTCTTTTCTAAATTCATTCAATTTATTTGTCCTCTGTCTAACCTTTAAGAAAGTAAATGGGAATTAAAATTTTAATACCACACATTTTTATACTTTTGAAAAAAATTTGCTATTTTTGCAAATACAGGTATTATATGGTGACTTTTTGTCTTTACTGTCCCATAGGATTTGGGGGAAAAGAAAAAGTATCTTGATCTATACAAAGAAAGCTATAAAACATTTATAAAATAAACAGAAGACATTAAAAAATAGAAAGATATCCCCTACTTGTGGATTGGAAGAATTAACATTATCAAAATGGTCATCTTACCACAAGCAATCTAAAGATTCAATGCAATTCCAATAAAAATTCCAATGACATTCTTTAAATAGATAGAATAAAAATTACTGAAATTCATATGGAGCAACAAAAAAACCCTGAATATCCAAAACCCTCCAACCAAAAGAAGAGAGAATAGAGGTATAGCAATCCCAGACTTCAAATTATACTACAAAGCCATAATACTTAAAACAGCTATGGTACTGGAACAAAAATAGACAACCAGACCATGGAACAGATTTGAGGGCCCAGAAGTAAAGCTGCACATGTACAGTTAACTAATTTTTGACAAAGGGATAAAAACATACATTGGAACAAGGATAGCCTCTTCAATAAATGGTGCTGGGAAAACTGAACCATGACATGCAAAAAAATGAACCAGGACAACTCCCTCACACCATGTACAAAAACCAGCTCAAACTGGATAAAAGACTTGGATGTAAAACCTGAAACCATAAAATATATAGAGGAAAATTTGGGCAAACTTTCCAAGTCTTACACTTCAGAAACCCCTTTCAGGATATACCTACAGATGCTTGAAAACATTAACAACTGGGACTACATCAAATGAAGAAGCTTCTTTAAGGCAAAAGAGACAATAACCAAAACAAAAAGAAACTCAACAGAATTGGAGAAAATCTTTGCCCTCCATACAAGTCATAAGGGTCTGATAACAAAGATCCATAAAGAACTCACAACTGCACAAAAATAAGACAAAAAGTCCAGTAAAAAAAATGGGGAGAACTAAAAAGACACTTCTCCAAAGAGGAAATACAAATGGCCAATAGACATATGAAAAATGTTCCACATCACTAACAATCAGGAAAATGCAAATCAAAACCACACTGAGATACCATCTTTCACCAGTAAGAATGGCCCATGTCAAAAACAGAACAAACAAGCAAACAAACAAACAAACAAACAAACAAAAATGAGCAACATCAAGTGCTGATGTAAATGTGTAGAAAAAAGAACACTCTTGCACTGCTGGTGGGAGTGCAAACTGGTCCAGTCACTATGGAAGACTGTGTGGAGGACCCTTCAGCTACTGAAAATGGAATTCCCATTCAACCCAGCAATCCCACTATAATGGGAATCTACCCAAAGGACACAAAAACATTAATTCAAAAATATACCTGTACCTGGATGTTTATAATTGCCAGGATATGAAACAACACAAATGCCCCAAAACAGATGAATGGCTTAAAAAGATGTAGAATACTATTCATCAATCAAAAAAGCCAAATTATGTCATTTGCAGCAACATGGATGGAGCTAGAAGGAATCATGTAGCGGAAACTAGCCAGAAAGAAAAAATAAATATGGGATGTTCTCACTTATATGAGGGATATAGGGAAAACAAATGAACAAACAGACAAAAAATTTAAAACTCCCAACAGATTTGAAGCATAGAGCAACAAAGGAGAAGGAGAGTAAGACTGGGTAGGGGGGAAGGTCACAAGATATTAAGATGGTTCATGGGTGATAAGGTGATGGGAGAAACTTGGGGGTAGACAATGATGTAGTGTGTGTGTGTGTGTGTGTGTGTGTGTGTACAATCAATCAATAAAAATAAAGAAAAAGGATCTTGAAATAAAATAGACTGTGTCAACTGTGCAAGGAAACACCGAAGCAGAAATTGATAAGGTAGGTTTGTGAGAAAGCAAGAAAATGGTAGAAATGAAAGAGTAGGTGGATCATAATGTACGAGAAATGCAAGAAAATATTTTAGGATTGTTTATAAAAATAGAACTCAGAAAAAAATCCATTTGTGATAAGTAGCATTTTTTTTTCTACAGTGAATAGTTAGGAGCCCAAAGAAACTAAAAATACAATTCAATGTTAAATTCTCAAGTGCTAGCTTTGCTGTAACTTTTTCCATAATTCAAGTGGAATTTATTTTTATAACATTGCACTTGTACTTTTTATTTGTTCTTTACTTATAATTTTCTAATGCTAAAATCCCTCAAATACTGAGGTGGGTAAGTTTTAATGTATCAGATTAACAAAGTGGCAAAAATAAACCAAACAGAAAAACACCAGAATTAAAACCATAATTCCTCATCCATCAAAATCAATGACTGTAGAAAAGCTTGTTCTATATAGTGAATTTGAAGTGTCTTTTAAAAAAATCTCCTGATAAGTGCAAATTGATTGAAAAAGGCACATCTCTTTGACTGCAGATTCAAGGAGAAATAGTACCATACTTAACCTTTCATTTATTTCTTAATGGAGAATTAACTTCAAAGCTTTTTGAGCATTCAAATTCTTATTCTAAAGCTGTCCAACATTCAACACTTCCCTATGTGAGAAAAGAAAATCTAAATTTTAAAATTGATGACTGGTGAAGATTTTGTTATAACATTCTTAAGACCAAAAGAGTTATCCTTTCATCCCTTTTATTCTTCAATGTATCTTTTAAAAGCTTAACTAAGACAGTCTTTATATTGCATTAAAAGTTGCATTGAAGCTTCTGCTTGATGAATTTAAAGACCTTTGTAAGAAAAAAAATGAGCAAAGGCATATGTCAGTAGGAGGGATGAGAAGAAAAAACACATTCCTTCATTTGGGGTGAGTGAAGATGTACCACACAATCAGGCTCCTGAAATTAGTCAGCAATTTTTCTGGTACTTTCACCCATTAGATCACCTCTTCCCTGAATTATAGTGGAAAAAAAAACCTCATTCCTGGAAAAAGGGGAAAGGGATAGTTCTTCCATTTTCAATATGCTAGAGTAATTAATTATCAATCATTTTAAAAAGAATTGGCAAAAAGAGAAAGCAGGATTTATTCTATATGAACTAGCAATATGTACAATGTAAGGGCATGAGTGCTTCTGCTTGTCAAAATCATTGTTACTACTTCTTCAAAAGAGAAACTCTAAGTATAAATGGGAAAAAGAAGTAACATTTATAGCACACACATTCTCAGTTGTTTTACATATGTTACCTTGTTTAGCTTTCATAACCATCATGAAGAAAGTATAATTATCTTTCAATTTCCTGATTTAAAAAGCATGATGCAAACAATTTGTTCAAGGCAACAGAGTAAGCAAGTGGTCAAACTGAAACTTGAGGTCAGGTTTGAATGGCTGACAAATGCAATTACCACCTCAGTATAGGCCATTCATTTCACTCAATACTTATTTACTAAATATCCATTATCATCTATGTTACGTGGTGGAATAATTGGAATTATTTCTGTCCTTAGAGAATTTAAGAATACAACAAAGGACATCAGATCCTGAATAAGTAAATATAATACAGCTAATCACGTAAAAATTCTAGAAAATTTAGAGTAGGGATGCAGAAATATATCAGGAAAGATTCTGGTAAAAGTTACTAGAACCAAGGGTCAGGTAAAACAGTTTTAGAGGTTCCTATTAGGTAGAGCATGAAATAGTAAATGCAAAGATCTTTGGAGGGTGTAGGATAAGAGTGTAGGGTAAGAGAATGTTTTGAGAAATAAAGAAAATTCAGTAAAATGAAACTTGAATACAGAGCAGATGAGTGGTACGAGGGGACAAACAGACTTTGAAAACAACTCCAAAGAGTATTACCTAGAACATCAACTTGTTCATTGGCAGGTAAATAAAGCATGACTGCAAAAGAAAAATATTTCATGGATAAAATAAAGCATTATCTTACTTTAAGTCTCCAAATAGTGAATTATTCTGCATATGCGCGCGTACACACACATGTACTTATTATTGGAGTACATTATTTTACATCTTTGTTAATATTTTTGATTATATTGTAATTGTACAATCTCTGCAGAATGACAGCACACCTGGTAGAATGAACAGTCTCTATGAAGTCTAACAACATTCATCTATCATTGCATCAAAGACAGGTCACTATCTGAACTGCTGTGGATCCTGATATTACACCGTATGAAAGTATCTATTTAAGTCATCTTTAGTCACACTGAGTTTATAGATCAGATCAAGACTGACTTCCTCTTACCCTTTCTCATAGGATACTAAAGGTTTTCTCTCTCCTACACTTTTTCTCCAAATAGTTCTAGGCAGATTGGCCTAATTTCTTTACCTCAAGCATTTTCTCCAGAAAGCATTTTTGCCAGAAGCATTTGCCACATAGTGATAGGCTTAAGGCAATTTGCCATTTAAAAAAAATGATAATGTTACAAAAAACAAGAGGGTCATTTAATAAAAAAGACATAATGAAACATGAAAAATGAACAATAAAATTTAAGGAGTTTTTCCCACTAAATTTCTTGCTAAATTAAGAGAGGTATCAGTTTCTAAATTTATGGCTGCATATTTGTAACTAAGCTTTGTGTTGGATTGTGAATGCCTTCTATGCATCTGTTTGTTCTTAGCACATTGCCATAGATCTTCCAGAGTTAGAAATGTGGGTTCAACTCCACATTTTTCAAGGTTCTCAGCCTCTTTCTCCTGTAACAGTATATAGCAAAATTTATGGCAAAATATATTAATAAATATATATTAATAAAATTAATATATACCAACTCAGGACATATCACATCTGCCACCTCATAAAGTCATCAATAATGTCAATAACTGGAAGAAGTTGAAGAAATGTGATGCTTTATGTATCTAACTTTGTGTTAAAGCCAGCATCCACTTTATAAGTTTCGTAAAGACCGCATTAGGGAACTAGTTGGTGTATCTGAAGTAGCTAAAGAATTGATAATAATGCTCTTGAAATTTTCCCTATCTTAGTAAACTTTTGGTTTTGACGGATGAGCTTATGGAAGTATCTGGAAGTTGATGTGATACCATTTTCTAGTTTAGTATGCAATTTGACTTTACACATTTATTTCACATTTCCAGTAAGTTTTATCTCCATATTTCCATAGTCCATTATAGGACTACCATTTTTACTCATCACCATATAATGAAACTTGAAACCCAAACTGCCAACCAAACTGTCAATTATTTTAACTTTTACAGTAAAATTACCTTGGTCAATCAGCTATATGGCAAAAATGCTTGCAGCAAAAAGACTTGCAGTAACTCTACAGATTTGTAATTTTTTTAAGCAATCTTGTTAGATCTTGTAGCAAAATTATCAGAGATGATCTGCAAATGAATCTTAAATAGCAGCATTGGGCTTACCTTTCTAAAATACAGTACAATTTGGGTCTTTTCATTCCCCAAATCAAAAACACCTTTCATGTGTTCTCCAAATAAGCTTCAAGTCCATAGCATAAAATACATAGCATAATGAATTGCATATAGCAGGCATTAGCAAAACTGAAGGAATGTTTAAACATCACAGCACACACTCACCTTAGACCAAAATGAATCAGGTAGGTAAGCAGGAAGCTTACACTGCAGTGATCAAATATATGTTGCAAAAGAGCTGTGAACACTTAACATACTCATTCTTAATTCAGTTCAATGTCAACTATCAAAATTCTTGAAATTTTCTATCTACAATTACAAACATCTTATCAGTTAAATATTCACCTTCTGATTTTATACATGACAACTGAAAGTCAAAGATGGAATAGGTGACTGATTCTTTGCCCAGCTAATAGATGCTACAGCAGGTACTAGAGGGCCAGTATGTTTAGCTATAGAATTTAGCCACTATTTAGGCTACAGCACAATTTACCCAGTTTGCAAGATTAAAATTGGGTATCAATGTACATAAGGTAGATAGAGAAATTATCTTACATCCTGATTTACATAATAATTTTACACAGAAAGTTAACACCAGAAATAATTACTATCCAGATAAACTTTTCCTACAGTTGTCTAGCTTATAACCCTAGAAATACATGGTATCATTAATTTCCAATATATTTTAAACATATACTTATAAGATAAATCTACACTGGCATATTAAACATCTGGCTTTTTGTCAAACATTCAATAATTAATTTAACCCTCACAGCAAGACTGAGGTGAATATCATTATACACATGTTAACAGCTAAAGAAATGTAAATTTAAAGGATATTATTATCCTCTCCAAAGTCAGCAAGTTAGCTGGTGGAAGAACTTTAATTTAAAATTAGGTCTACTGGAATAGTAAAATATATTTCTTAATTATATGCTCAAATTCATATATATTCCAGACAAAAATCTAAGCACATGAAAGATAAACATTTTATTATTTATCACAAGGTAAGCAATATGTATCTATAGGTTTTATCATCATTTACTTTAAAATACTTCCTTGGAGAAATTACAACTAATATATCTATTAACAGACCCACCAGTTGTTGTTGATTATCTTGTATAAGATATTAAAAACCCTAGATGAACATGAATATAGCTCATATTTATATTCACATGTTCTATATTCTACAATTAGGAAACTAGGGGAAATTTGTCTTAAAGTTATTTTCTGATAATGTTGACTTCTGGCACTACAGCTAAGTCATTTTTCTTGTAAAGAGTGTAACACTTAAGATTGTAAATAATCTCACATGTAAAATAAACAATATGACACTACAAAATACAATTTTGAATAAAATTCAGCTATTTCCAAACATAAAAGCACAATACAAGATTAATAACTTTCATGAAAACAGGTACATGTGGGTCACTAGTTTTACCAGTGTTAGATACAAATTATTCTATTTTGCTTTATCTCTCACTGTAACTATAAAAGCGATACACATGTTCAAGAATGAAGTACCATATTTCAAATTAATTATAATTACATAATTGAAGATTATCTACCATATTAGTTCACTAGAAAAATAGAACACATTTATTTCTAATGCTTTTTGAATTCATGTTTTTTTTCTTTCACCAGTTCAAGGTTAAGGCAGAATGTTGAAAAGAACAAGTCTTAATTATTTAGATACAAATATTTCTCTCCTATTATGAATATTATTCTGAGACATTCAAACTTTTAGAGTTGTCTTTTTAAATCGCAGGCCTGGCACTCCCGAGGTTTAGCTTTCCTTTCTTCAGGTTTTATTAATATTATTCAAGGCTGATATTAAACTGACATTAAATATCTCCAAGGGAAAGAGTTTCATTTCTACTACCTTCAACCAGTTTCAATTTATAAAATGGCCTTATCACCATTGAGATCTCCCCTCCCATATTCCTGCTTACAATATAAATTTTGTGCAATTACATCATCTATTATTCTCAGGTTAAAAGCATTTTACTCTTTCACTTTAGCTATATTTCTCTTGCAGGTTGTTGGACCCCCCAAACACACAGGATCATAGGTCATTTTCAACATCAGACATTTCTGCCTACACGTACTTTGAGGAGTCACCTGTGGACTTCTGTTTCTTAAAGGTAGCACTACTAAATTGTCTCAAAACCGCTCTTTTGATCAGATGACTACCTAAACTTTAGCACTGTATAACAATCTTGCCCTTTGACTATTTGCTGATTTTGATCAATACTGCTCTCATAGACAGTATGCTATAAAAGGGGAACAGCACGTTAGAAAGGACGTTGTGAGATTGAATGAGTTTAAATATGTAAGAAGCTCAGAATAGTATATTACACATAGGAAATCACTAATATTAGTTATTGCTTCTATTGTTACACAATTTCTACTACTATCACTACTACTACTGTTTCCACTGCTGCTGCTGCTGCTGATGCTACTACTACTACTACTGCTACTACTACTATTACTACTGCTACTACTACTACTACTACTACTACTACTATTTTGCTGCTGTGATTATTATCACTACTCTTAATATAATGACTACTTTTCTCAGTGTTTTTATTCTGTGATATATTCACTTACTTCTACAAAGAGAAGTGTGAACTGGAATGTTTTGGGTTATTGTGGTTAAACTCCCAATTCCCAATTTTTCTTTTTATGAGGTAACACTGATTTATTATATTGTATGATTTAAGGAAATAGATTCACATCTCCTAGATGGATGTCACCAAACTGCACCCCACCATCAAAGCACCCACAGTCCTGCACTTTAGAGCATTAGGTCCTTCTTTTGTTTCCACTCCCATCCCACTCTATCTAATAGGCTCAATTCCACAGTCATATTTCCAAATTATTTTTGGTTTAGACTTGTCAGTTCCTTTGTTTTGTTTCCTGATATTTCAAATGTCACTTAGCATAATTCTTTTCAGTTCTACCCATGTTGTTACAAATGGCAAGAGTGTATCTATTTATTTAATAATGACTAGTACTCCACTGTGTATACATATCACATCTTTGTTCATCTGATGGTGGGAACTTAGGTAACTTTAACTTAGCTATTGTAACTTTGTATTGTAATGCTGTAAGGAACAAAGAAATGTATATATATATATATCCTTTGAATTAATGCTTTTGTATACTTCAAATAGATACTTAGGAGTGGAATTTCTGGGTCATATGACATATCTATTTTTAACATTTTGAAGAGCAAATACACTGTTTTCCACAAGAGCTGGAACAGTCTACATTTCCCCCAACAGTGTAGAAGGGTTCCTTTTTTCCTGTGCTCTTGCCAACATTTGTTGTTGTTGATTTTATTTATTTATTTATCTATTTATTTATTTTTTGATGTGAATAATTCACACACTAGTGAGGTGGTTTTTATCTGCATTTCCCTGAGGATAAGTGACAATGGGCAATTTTTTCCGTATGCCTGTTGGTCATCTTTATTTCTTCTTTGGAGAAGTGCTTACTTGGTTTTCTGCCCATTTTCTGTTTGGGTATTTTTATTGTTGAATTTTATGCATTCTTTTTGGATCTTAGAGATTAGTCCCTTATTTTTATGTATGATGCACAGTTACTAGCTTCCAATCTCAGGGCATCTTTTGGTTTTAATAGTAGTTTCCTTTACTATATAGGAAAATTCTAATTTGATGTCATCTCATTTGTCTATTATTTTATTTTTCCCCCTTTCCCTTGGAAATGAGTCTTTGATGACAACACTGAAGCCAACGTCATGGAACATTCTGCCTATGTTTTCTTTTATGCACTTTATAATTTCCATTCTTATATATGAGTCTTCAATCCATTTTTACTTCATTTTTTTAGTGACTGAAAAAGAGTAGAACATTCTGCCTATGTTTTCTTTTATGCACTTTATGATTTTCATTCTTATATATATGTATATATGTGTATATATATATATATGAGTCTTCAATCCATTTTTACTTCATTTTTTTTTAGTGACTGAAAAAGAGTGGTCTCACTTCATTTTTCTGCATGTGGTTAGTCAGTTTTTCCAGCAACATTTGCTACAGAGACTCATTTCTAGCTTTTCTTACAGTTGAGTTTGGTTCTCCCCGTTAACATCCTCCCTGACAAATATTCTACATAGTTGATAGAAATACTGAGGCAAATTCATGCAGATCAGGGCCTCTAGGTTCTGGACCTTTATCTTATCTGTCATTTTGTGAGCTCTGCATTAATGTTCTTCCATTAGCATGAATAATTGAAAGTTCATCTCATATAAATATCTTTCAATATTATATGATGTTTACAAACTCCATTAATGCTTTAGGGGATACATTTATGCACAAGAATGCATAAAATTACAAGAAAATCCAAATATCAAATGTCTTTAAAAGCTCTAGAAAAAATATCACACTTCTCTGTAAGTTGATATAAAGAAAAAATTTTAAATAATTAACAATTCCCAATAAATCATAATTTCCCAGCATCCTAAATATTTTCACCTTAATTTCTCAAATAAACAGCAAGGCATTGTCAAATATTTTTCCACAGATGAAGTCTTGTGTGTGGATATGAAGCACTTTAAGGGTGGGTTAAAATGTCATTAGATTTCACAGTTTTTGAGTTGTTAACATACTATAAAGTCAATGGAATCCTGCTTGCTTCAGAAAGGTAAACAAAATAAATGAATCAGCATTTATATTTACAAATAAGCTAAAGTGGATCATAAACCAAGTTAGTAAAGCCTATTCCCACAAAAGCACAAGTGATAACTGAGTACAGAAATGCTCGTACATGAACCACATGCTTGCACAATCATATATACACACACAATAAAAATGAGCATTAACACTTCTATCATAATTCCCCTTAACCTAGCCTAATTCTTTGATAGAGTTTATGGTAGACATCACAGCAGATACCACCTTCTTTCTTCCAACTTAAGACAATTTGTCTTTGTGATTTCTAACACAGCCTGTCCAACTTGCTTTTCCCACTGTACTAATTCTGGGTGACCCAGATTGGCAATCTTAGAGACCGAAATAGCAAATGGTTTGGCTGTTTCAGATGAACCCCATTAAACATTAAAGGTTGACTGAGCAGATGAAAAAACAAACTAGTAGCTTAAAGTTATAAGTGCCAAAATCAAATTCACATAGATATGACTATATTAAAAATATAGAGCAATCTGGCCTATATTTGCTGTAATCATTATAGCTTTTGTTGGCAAGGAATAGCAAAATAATAGTTATTTTAAGAAGAGGAAATCCTTAACAATAAGAAAATGTCTCTAGAGTTGTTGTAGAATCATTACATTTCTTGGCAGAAATTTCTTCTGAATATAAATAAAATCATTAGGTCACCTAAGAGAAAGATGTTTCACTTGCTTTCTGTACAAGCCACACACTTGAAAACTGGAATAAACAGTTTGATAGTTATAGAAGTACTATTTTTCTTATTCTTTTTGCTTACTGTTTGTCATTATCCCTTTTCCTAGAATTATATATTCACTGTTGTTTCTCATCTTGTATTACTTTTTCAAGCAGAGTTTGGCTGCATTTGAAAAATACTGGTCCCAAGTCCCAAAATTCCTATTTTAACACCTACAATTAAGACAGTTATTAGTACCTTTTAAGATTCCTAAAATAATCCTAAGATGCAGCCAGTGTTAAATATTACTGATTGAGAGGGATTTACTTTAGAGTACAAAATCACCTGATATATGTTGTGACAAAATCACAACATATAATGAAAAAGACTGTTGTCATGGAAAGGGTTAAAATATAGGAGGGGCAGTTTTAGATAAGTTATTCCATCTTGTATGAAGAATACCTTCTGAAAAAGCAGGGATGGCTTTTAAAAACTTTTTAGGCACACTATTAATTCTATAAAAGCAGGGATTATCCTTGTCTTGGTGATGATTACATTTCCAGGTGTAAACTCTTCATTAATAACATAATAAGCATGATAATAAGCATAATAAAAATGTATTGGATAAATGAATAAACATACTTTACTGATGGCAATCATTAAATTATTAGGAAATAAATGATATCTCTATGACAAAGTTATTTGACTATTATCTTCTCTGAAAAATTAAATCCTACTGTGCTGATCTTGCATCACAGTTCCTAAAGAAACTTCCCAGGTATTGTACATAAAAGTCAGCAAGATTCCCAAGTCTCAGTGGCATTCTATCAAATGCAAGATATTCATTTCAGAAGCAGTTCGTATCTCAATGCCACTTAATATCTAGTTGTAGTCATGATTACTCATGAAACAGAATCACCCACACTGATTCCCTTGTGGAACCCACAAAGAAATCAGTAGCCAGTTTCTAATAAACTACCAATGCTCATAGCATCTCCATATTATACTCTGATTAAAGTTTAACTTCTGTGGAAAACACCTTATATCTACTATACAATTCTGAGGTTCTCTTTTTTAAAGGAGTTTTTAATGATAGTTCATATTAATGAGCACCTATTTTGTATACAAAACACCTAACACACATTTCAAAATTTTAAGACCACAATAACCTTATAAAAAAGGTATTATCTCCCCATTTTACAGAATGGAAATTAGAGATCAGAGACAGAAGTGACTTTCTAAAGAGCACATGGTTAGCTCATAATTGCATGAATTTAGTCCTTGATATATCTGATCCTAATCGCTAAACTATTGAATTGCTTCCAGTTTCTTCTCATTCAACAAATTCCACCACTACCATTTCATCATGAGAAAATCTTTCACTTGAATATTTCTTCAATTTTATCTAGGATGAGAGCTTTCTCTTTATCAAAACTTCTGAGAGTATTTTACCAAAAATTGTGTCTGATTATCAGCTAATATTACTGAAGAGAATCAATGAAATAATTATATAAGTGCAAAGGATTTGTTATGATTGGTTTAGTTACTAGGGATAATACTGTGGCTGTTCCTCGTATGTTCAGCTTACATTTGTAGTCTAAAATATAGCAAGGAAATAGAAACAAGGACTAGAGTGGTTGATGTTAAGTGTTGGGAGATAGAAGAAATGGAACAATGTTTAAATGCTACAAATTTCCAGTTAAAACATTTTCATTTTGGGGTTCTAAATTTACTAATTCTACTCTAAAGCTAATAATATAATGTTATATTCTTGAATGTTGTTAAGAGAATTCATTGTAAACAGTCTTACTACACAAAAAAAGGTAACTATGTAATAGGACAGAAGTGGTAAGACTATGCTAGCTAATACTATGGTGGTAATTATTTTGCAATTTATAAATATACCAAATTACTAAATCAATTCCATTATATACCTTACCTTACACAATATTATGTGTGTATAATTCAATTAAGCTGAGTGTCTGGGGATTATTATGAAATATTGTTATGAATCTATTATGAAATGAATATTATGTTTGATCAATCTCTTATTCAAAGGTTCTTCAACATTATTAGTGAATAAAATTGCATTTTTTAATTTAAAATTATTTTCTAATATTTCATACACGTACTAACAATACTCTTGTTTCTCTTATTATTTGTAAATTAAATGAAATTTAAAGCATATGTCAAAAGTTAGCATTCAAAATCTAATAATAAAATATCTGCTTCACTGAAAATTAGATTTCAAGTATCTATAAACATTCTATAAAAACATTTATCGCATGAATGATGCAAAAGAGATATTTACTTTTCTCATGTTTCCATTTTATGTTTAAATTCTCTGCAATTAACCTTATCAGCTTCCACAGGACAATGAATTACTCTTTTCAGATACCATGCCTTTAATTTTAATTACTTGAAAATAGGCATAGTGACAACTACATCTTACAAATTTTGCATATAAGAATAAGGGGATTATGCGACGTGAAATAGGCCAGAAAGAGAAAAACACATACCAAATGATTTCACTCATTTGTAGAAATGCAAAAAAAAAAAAAAAAAAAAAAAAAAAAAAAAAAAAAAAAAAAAAAAAAAAAAAAAAAAAAAAAAAAAAAAAAAAAAAAAAAAAAAAAAAAAAAAAAAAAAAAAAAAAAATATATATATATATATATATATATATATAGAGAGAGAGAGAGAGAGAGAGAACAAAACAAGAGTCAGATAAAACCAAACCAAAAATAGTCTCAAAAAACCTGATTGTAAAATTGAGGTTACTGGAAGGGGTAAGAGGTGATATAAAGCAAAAGAGGGAGGGAGCCCAATGGACTATGGTGGTAATTACGGTGCTTTATTGGTGGGTGTGTCATAACATACACCTGAAAAGGTGTGATCCCATACCTCTGAACCATGTGAATAGATGTAAACCAATGTTATCTCAATAAAAAAATAAGGATAAAGGTATCAAAATATTGATGACATATATATTAGATTATGGTAGTAGGATCAGTGTAAGAGAATTTAAAACAGTGTTTACTACTTTTAAGAACAGATTTTATCTAACTAGATTCAGGCTGTCCCCTAAATAAGTTAATTTTTTCCAGTGTGTAAGAATACTCTGTATTCTGAGTGCAATCACAACTCTGCTGAAAGAGAGCCAAAATTTTCTAAACAGAGTGACCTTTGTTGTCTTTGTGTGTACTGACCAATTCTTTTGGATGGGGTAGGGGGGAGGGATAGGGGCAGATTTTTGCAGTTTTGGTTTCCATGAAAAGTTTAACTTGCAAGACTGGACCAAAAGCATATAAAAATATTCAAGGTAACTTTAAAGCATTGCAGGATAGAAAAATTAACATTAGTGACAATAACAGGTTTAGTCTTTTGCTTATTTTATTACTGTTTTCTTAATATTGCATCTGATATGCAAATTTAAAAAGTTGTAAATAATCTACCTAAGTTTAGTAAGTAACTATTTTTTGTTATCTTAATCAATTCAGCTGCTATTTGACATATTTACAATAATTAAGTTAATATCCCAACAGTTAGATTTTTATTTATATTTTTCGATTTATAAAGTTTGAAGAAGATAAGTGTTCAAATACAGAAACAATGACTCACCTAAGTCTGAGGAAGATAACAGGCATTCTATTTCTTTTCAAGTTAAAATGTAAAAAACAAATTTGTCAGTTCAACAAATATTTACTTGAATATGTCAGTTAGTATGATGGGTGCAGAAATAAGGTAACCAGGGTCAAAGCTATCTAACTTATTTATATTGAGATCTGAGGTACATTTATTCTTGAAATGCAAAAGACCATCAAACTCAGCTAGCATTTCTTTTTAAAAAATGATGTCTATTGCTGTCTGTGTTAAGGGAATTTCAAATATGCTTTGTAAGAAATTCACACTTGGGGCTGTAATTGTATGAATTTTGGGTGAAAATACTGCCAAAAGTCACTTAAAATTCATAAGGAAAAGAGTTGAGAGTAGAACAAAATAAAGCAAGTGCAAAGGTAGTTACAAAATAAAAGGCTGTTCTTGACAAAAGAAATAAGTGAAAGGCAATTCCTGGGGTGAGAAAAATGCAGACAAAACCAGGGGTGTTAAAGATTGGTAAATATTACCAACTTCTTTTTAAATATCTCTCTTAAACATGCCATGGGTAGTGTCTTAGGGTACAAAAAAATATGACCAAAGCAAAACCATGAAAGAGGCAGAAATGTTTAAAAGACACTCTTTCCAAAGAAGAAATATAAATGAACAACATATGAAAAAAAGGCTCAACATCACTTATAACCAGGGAAATGCAAATTAAAACCACAATGAGATTCCTACACTGATAAGAATGATGCAATGCAAACTGGTTCAGCCATTGGAAAGCTGTGTGGAGCACTCTCAAACTTCTGAAAATGGAACTACTACTATTCGATCCAACAATTCTACTTCTGGGAATCTACTTGAAGGACACCAAAGCACTAATTAAAAAGGAAATCTGTTCTCCTATATTTAATGCAGCACTATTTATAATAACCAGATTATGGAAACAATCCAAATGCCCAAAATAGATGAATGGGTCAGAAAGTGTGGTATATGCACATAATAGAATATTACTCAGCAATCAAAAAAGGCAAACATGAATTTGTGGCAACATGGAAGGAGCTAGAAGGAATCATGCTAGCAGAAATTAACCCCCCCCAAAAAAAGAGAGAGAAATACCAGATGGTCTCTCTTACATGTGGGTAATAGGAAAAACAAAAGAACTTTGAAAAGTTAAAATTAACAAACTGACAACAAAACTAAAGCATAGAGGCAAGGAAGGGGCAGGAAGAAGGGTGAAATCGGGGAGATATGAGCACAAGAGATCGGGATGATGGAGACATGGTGAGAACGTTGGGGTACACAGTAACATAAAAGGCATATATATGTATATATATATGATCATTAAAAATTAATTAAAAAACTAGATATAAAGGAGGCTTTCAACTAGGAAAAATAATTTACACAATAAACACAAGTGTAGTCACTCCAGCTGGCATGCTGCTATCCATGTTAATTATTGCAATAAATGAACTGCTGGCCATCACTCTTAAAGGACTATGGAAAACTGGAGGGTAACCAAATGATCAGAAAGAAAAGCTTTATGTTAAAATAAAGTGATGATTAGATTAAATTGGAAATCAGGCCATAATGCTGATGTTACATTTTTCTGGGAAAAACAAGGTAGCTTTGTCGTTGAAAATTACATCTATCTGACCTTGTAAGTTCCTTGATAAATTGGTAAGTAACTACACAATTTATGCTTTATCTAGATTCCAGACTGAATTTAAGGGAAGAATTTTTACTACTAGAAATAACCACAAAGTGAGATTGGGTTGACAGAGTGTAGGCTAATTGGAGTTCTGGTCGGCAAACAGCATTGCCAACCTCTAAAGCAGCTTTCTTCAAAGTGTGGCTTCAAAGACCAGCAGACTCCACAACATATGGAAATTTGTAAGAAATGGAAATTATTCATCCTATATCAGAAGTAGTGAATGGGAAACTCTGGAGCAGAACCCAATAATCTATGATCCAACAAGTCCTCCAGGTGACTGAGTATATTCAACTTCAAGAATCACCTAATTGAAAGTTTTCTGTGGTCATATAGTTTTTTGATACTGTTTCCCCAGCACTCAGTCTTGTACAGATACATGGCAAAAATATTTGCTGAATGAATTAATTAAAAAAGTAAATTTTCCTAAATAAAGTATATTTTAAAAGATTCTAAACCATCATTTTTGGCTATTTTAGTACTAAATAGTAGCTAATTGTATTTACAGTAGTTAAACTTTTAAAAATCTTTATTAAAATGGTTGAGTTCTGCTGGGTGCGGTGGCGTGCACCTGTAATCCCAGCACTGGAGGCTGAGGCTAGGGATCGCTTGAGTCCATGGGTCTGGACTACCCCAGGGAAGATAGTGAGACATAGTCTCTAAAAAGTAACCAGGTGTTGTGGTGCACACGTATAATCCCAACTACCTGCGAGGCTGAGGCTAGGGATTACTTGAGTCCATGGGCTCGGAACTACCCCACGTAACATAGAGAGACCTAATCTCTAAATAAAACAAACAAATAAAAATAAATAAAAAATAAAATGGTAAGTCCTTTTCAAATTTAAAGTCAATTGTATTTGAGAAACCAAACGATCTCAAAAAGATATTACGATATTAAACATATAAGTGGTTTTGATTTTGTGGATGGGTACTGTGGTTTCTTTGTTGGTGTTTGTGGGGGAGGATTATATTGAGGGGTTCCTGGCCTTGAAAAATGCAGTCTATTATGTACCAGTCTCTATAATTATATCAATTATTTTTTTAAATCTAGACATTCATTTACACTTCTACTTAAATTTTTTTTTTATTCAGCATAACATAATATATTCACAAAATTGGGTCTCTAGCACCTTGGGTTGGTTCAATTCATAATACAAATGTACAGCATGCAAAAACAGGTTTATTATTCAAATTCATTATTTACAAAGAATAAACAAATATCAAACCATGAAAAAATAACAGAATTTGTATCTGTAACTTCTAAATTTATATTGGTTGTTAAATAAGGGAACAAATTCTAAGGAAAAAATTTGCGAAGCTCAAGAAGCAGAATAATAGCCATCATCATTTCACAAAGCACAATTTTAAGGTCACATTTTTATTGTATTTTGCCCAAATTATAAGTTGTAGTGGAAAATGGGAAATGGTGCAAAATAATATATTTTAGCTCTACTACACCATGTGACATAACCTCACAAAGGTGTTACTTTAAAAATTAATTCAATTCATCTCTGATAGGAAACCTGTCATCAAAATCTAAAAGCTAATTGAAAGCCCACAAAAAGAAAATTAACAAATACTTTAATGTCACTGAAATATATGCATACAACTTTTATAAAAATGACTATTCCATATTTAATATATGCCAAAAATGTCTAAAAAAAGACGTGAATCCAGAGTCCTTGATCTTTCAAATAGAATGATAACCCACAAGAGTATAGTCCCTTTTTTCTGAATGCCATCTACGGGATTAATCATGCCAATAGTTGTTGACACTAAGTTTCAGTAACAGGAGAGAAGAATCAAAGAGACAGAGAACCAGGCAGTTGGAACTGATTATATTCTAAATCCTAGGTAGTGGGTACTGCTGAAGAAGATGTCCAAAATGTTAGCAAGTTCTCTACAATTTAACTTAAAAATCAAAAACTGGTATGAATGCCATCATCCATCTTTTGATTTTAGAAGGAAGAAACGCAAGTCATAAAGCACTGCTTTATTTCTTGATTCTTCCTCCAACTTGAACACCTTACTCAATTAATCCCTATTTGCTTCCAAGTTTAGTTCTGCTTCTTTAGCCTATTTCTTTGGTGTTGGTCCCCACATGTATTTAGATCTCTCCTATTCTAAACATTCTCAAGAAGACCACATTGCTTATCATCATAAAACCTCCTATTTGTCTTATTATCAAGTCAAAATCCATTCTGTCATCCAATCATTTGTGCAGCTGCACACCTTCTGAATATAGACTGAATTTCATTCATATTTATCTAGTAGATATGTAATGGCTTGTTCATAATGGGCAACTGATACTATAAGGGTAATTAAAGAGTGTTGTTAATAAGCAAGTATTACTTTGCCTCCCCAGTCCCTTCTGTTATATCTCCAGTTTTCATGAAACTGCACAGAAATCTGTCAACTTCCCTCTCCTTTAATCATAACTGTTTGGTCCTAAGACACTATCTGATCAAAAATGAACAAAACAGAGTCTTGTGTGTGAAGATGAAATTAGAGTTAGGCATACAATGGTGATCAGTTCATTAAATGGGGTTCGGAACTAAATCCAGGACCCAAATGACATTAGAGTCAAAATATTCTGCAGAAGGAGAGAAGGTGCATAAAAGAAAGAATTGGGAAATAGTGAACTGATACCATTCATACCCTTGATCTAATTAGTTAATGTTTTTTCAAAGGCATAGTCATTGAATAGTCACACATTCTGTATGATTTTAGTCAATATTAAAAAACAAGCCAACCAAAAAAAAAAAAAAAAACCTTTCCAGACTAAATAACTTTTCTCATGATAGTAAATGGATGATCTTCAGGAGAAGGCCATAGAATTCTGAAGTTTTAAGTATACTCGTGTAACTCCGAAATGAGGAAAATAACTTTTAGGATACTTTAATGGGTATATCTCATGTCTTACACTTTCTCAAAAATACTGATCTTATCAAAAATACTTTGGGACAAAGGTCCATTTTAGAAAACCAGGCTGAAGTAGTCAAAAGGAAATTCCAAGACCTTACTAAGTGGAAATGACTACAAAGAAGCAGAAGAATGTCATCTTTTAGGCCTGGGTAGTGAAATGACAGCTTGCCCTCCTCAGTTGTGTCTAACTGCAATGAGGAACCAACTCAAGGTATCCAAATATTTCAGCAACCTCCTCCAGCATCCCCCCCACCATAATGACATTATAGACACAAATATACTCAGGGGTTAGTCATGTGTTATGAGCACGCATGAAGAAGTAAAAGGAAAATTAAACACAATCAACCTATTGTCCCAAACTATTCTGTACTTTTTGGGTGGTTTCAGTTATTTAAGAAGTAATTTAATTAGTTTTAGGTGTTTTACATGTCTTTCACCATACTTAAAGGCTAAGTGTCATAGTACTCTGACTACTGATGTGGCATTGTTAAGGAAATGGACTAGAACTATATTGCAAAATCACAAAAGTCTTTTTGTTTGCTTCTGTGGCTGTTGGATTACTATAGCAACTTGAAGGGATCCATATCTTTTATATACTATTCATTCCAGTTCACATTTTGAAGCACTTTTTACTTAAATCAGCCCAACTTTAATATTTGACAATTAAGGTCAGTCAAAATACTCTGGAATCATTAAAGACCTATAGTCAGGTACTCACCGCATTTTTAAATTAAGGGGAAAACTGTCATTCCCTGCTAAAATTTTAGTATTTTATTCTTTCAATTATATCATCTAAAATACGTTTGTGTATATTTTAAAGTATGATCTCTTTTGAAATAGCACTTGACTAGCTGTGAACTAAATGTCAGATACAAAGGAGAGTCTAGAAATCAGAATGATTTGGATTTCTAAATGCCAAAATGCAATCTAAAAGAAATATATTACTACCTAGAGTGGCAGTATTTAAAAATCATTTTCTGAGTGATGTTTCTGAAAAATGCCAGAGATAATAACTACAGAGAGAGTATGGCCAGGTGATATCTCTTTAAACCACATTAGTTGTAAATATGTTTTTGCATTACTCTATACTCAAAAAGAATAAACCTTGATGCCGCATAGATTTCTAAGAGGGTTAATTTTGTCTCAGTGACTCTCTAAAGAAGGGATAAAATTTAATATTCTTTCATTTCTCTAAGTAGTACTCACATTAGAACAACAAAAATATTTTATTTACATATATATCCACACTTTAAAAATTTCTATGACTAGTGAAAGTAGTTTGGCAATAAAATTTCTCTATATTTTATGTGGTGAGGTCATGTTCTTGAAAATCCCTGAAACTTCTAGTTCCTATTTAATGAAGATCTATGTATGCAACATATCAGGGAAAAAATATAATTACTATTAGTAAACTCTCTTATATTTAAAATTATTGACACCTAAGGGCACTGAACATTAAAAATGTGATTATATAAGTTATAAATCATGCCAAAATCTTACATGCACCTTCACAGAAACAAGCAATGGATTTCTTTTGTTCTTTACTTCTGTTGTATTTTTAAATTTATAACAGAGATGCCAGGAATCCAATAATCCTAATCTGAATAAAGCATTTCATGTGTGTAATATATTTCTGTAATGTGTTTTGTTTGTAAACATGGCTAGGGCAATGTTTCCTAAACAGTGGTTATTCCAAGTGCGTTTAATCAGACACCATATTAAACAATGTTAAGCACAATTCCTTAACATCAGGATCTGCCAAGTTTACTTCTATTGTGAATTTTAAGAATGACTGCAATTACAACCACTTTTAAAATTAATCTGAACACTATCTAATTTTTGTTATGGCAAGAACTGGGGAGATTTCTCAAGGACGACTACTATGCCACTAGCTTCAACACAATCCACTCCATTAAATGTGGTCCAACAATCTTAGGTGTCAGAAATTATTAAGTCCCTTTGAGTGAATAACTTCTCATACTCACTCACAGTATGAATTTGTTAACTATACATTTGAGCAATATTTTAGAAATCATCATATAGGCTTTTATTTTTAGATTTGCAAATCACTTCAAAACACCAATCAGCAAACAAGTTCTTCAAATATATAAATATGACTTAAAATTAATTGTGAACTACTATTTTTAAAAACACTAAAAGAATGAAGAACAAATAAATAAATTTAATGCCAATATATATCCAGGTTTACTGTAATAAATAAAAAAAACTTATACAGAAGCAAGAAACCATTACTTTAAAATTCCATAATCATGGTTAGCAACATCTGTAATTAAATGTTCTATTTTCTCAATTCAATGTAAGTAAATTACTAATGAGAAGCCTAACTTCTTTTGGTAGTGGCACCATTGTTTCAATGATCTTTGCACTAATAGTTTATTTAAAAATAATACACATATTATGCATATTCAAATTACATAAAAGAGTACATAGAAAAAGAATTTCCCCCTCCCAGGAATAGCCACTATTTAACAAGAAAAAGCAGGTTGAGGATTGTGTCTATTTAAATAATATTCTGTTTTTATGCAAAAAAGCATACTATAAGTATTGTTCTGCCAACTCTTTTTCTTACATTAAACTTTGTATTTTAATAAAGAAGGTAAAAGACAACTATAGTGGGATAACTTTCTACTTTTTCTTGGAAGGTACAGTATATTAAAGCATTCAGTTTAAGGTGCAGACAATAATGACAATATTAATAGCTAACATTTATAAAGCCATACTACTTGTCATTCATTTTAGTAATCACTTTCCAAAAATTATCTAACTTCCTTCTTTCAACAGACCTCAGATATAATTATTATTCCTTTCATTTTACAGATAAAAAAGTGACAAATTACATAACTTTTCCACTTAAGTAGCTTAGCTTGTTTCAGTTATTCATTTTCTGTCTCTTCTTTCACAAAATTCTACATAACCATTCAATTTATAATCTCCAAGTACTGACTGTAAATTCTATGGGATTTGAAGCCTCAAAAGTAATAGATCCATAAAGTATGGCTGGAACCATATGGATGTTCAGAATATACTCACTTTATACTTTAAAAGGAAAATATGGTCTTAAAATAAAATGAGTTTTCCTAAAGGATAGTTCTATCATCAAAATTAAGTTTACATTAAAAAAACCATAGACATTTAAAGCAAATTGATCTTAAAAACACACACACAAGTAATCTTAAGTTATACGTTTTTCCTATTATACTTTAAAAAAGAAGAAAAATGAGACATTTGTTGCCAAATTTATTATCCTTTCATACAGGTCTATAGGTTGAAAGAAAGATAAAATTTATACCCAAATACTAGAACATAAATAAACACCTCAGAGAGACACTTGCAACACTCTCAGAGAGAGTGGTCTTTGAGTCATTCCCCCAAATCAGCAAATTTCCATCAAAGAATTAGCTTTTTATTGTTTTGTTATTATTCTGGGACAGATGTCTATGAAAAAAAGATAGGGAGTAACAGATCAGTGTTCTCATCATATCTATTAATTAACCTTTTGTCCCTTTCCTTCTTTCTTCAGATCTTAGTCCTTCCTCATAAGGTTTAACCAATTTTATTATTTTCTTTAAAATAAATCCAACCTTTATCTTCATGTAAAGTATAGGCACTGAAATGAAGCGTAATACTGTACTCTCATGAAGCTTGATCATTGTTGAGTCCTGTACAAGCTATATCCCTCCTTGTCTATAATAATTTCACACTGTTAATGCTTGTCTACATTGCACTTATATTTCTATGACTCAATTATTTTATTTATGGTCCACTGTGACTGGCAATCTCAATCTGCAAAATGCCACAAGGTTAGCTCTTAATTGAGCATACTGATGAGGAAACAGATGTATGAAAACACAAAGAGAGACAACACAAAGGTCATTTTTACTGGTAGTGGAATAAAATCACCTAACACTCACAATCACATGAAAGAAAACCACTCAGCTTTAGCCTAATAATGTCACTGAATAAGAAAGAGAGAACAGAAATATGAAGTGACTAACACAATTAACCAAAATCCCACACTGCTGACAAAGGCAGAACTGAAACCTAGATCTCATAGTCCCTCTGACATCACACAAATCATTCTATCATTTGTCACTGGCAGTCTGGCTTCGCTAAGAAGGAAAGTTTCTGGTCCCTGCTTGACAATGATCCTAATTGCTGCTATTGATTCAGCAATAATAAACCAACACTAAATATGAAATATTTTCTACTTTAATTACTAAAAAAATAAAGCTAGTGGAGTAGGGAGTGCTCACAGGGGCCTGTTTTCTTAATTCCTTAGTTTCATTTTATTTTGTTTTCTGAAGCAACTATACTTAACAGTGTAGTTATGTGGTTAACAAGTACACACTGGTTCTGTTGTTAGAATCAATTATTTTTTTTAAATCTTAGCAGTACATTCTGTAATCTGCAAACATCTAGAGGGAAATAGCCAATAGAGCATGCAAAATTTTCTAGTAGGCAATGTTAACTGGCAGAAAGTTAAAATCAAAGATGATCTTATGTTTGAAGAGTTTCTGGACTTTGATGATTTCTCAGTATTTTCTGAATAGAGAAACCATTTACTTTTACTAAATAAAAATAATTTTGTTTATTTTTATTTCTGCCTGTCATTCCTACAGATAACTCATTTGTAGTCTCAACCTGTTTGACTACTCCATGCCGCTATGGAAAATAGAACTACTCTTCAGTTACTCTATTTCTCTTACAGATAAGTCTTTAAATTTCTATTTAGAAAATGAATTCAGATAACAAGAGGAGACAAAGCTTACAATTTTTCAACTTGAAATATTGACCATGCCTAATACAGTAAGAAGAGAGAGATTGGAACTATGAGAAAAAGAACGTTCATTGCATAATTTGTATTGTCTTTGATGTGTGTCTTCATTTCAAAGGATTAAGTTCAGAAGGAAAGCATTCCAAACAATGGGGACTATGCCTGAAAATTAATATAAGGACAGTAGTTATTTGATTGTTCCTGAAGTAGGGCTTTATATCCAAATAGGAATGTTTTATATATGCACCTGAAAGAACATCTTCCTGCACAGTCTACTCCTCTGTAAAAAAAAAAAAAAAAAAAAAACTACTAAAACATTTACTTACTTTAATATGATGATAGCTGTCCAGAAAGCAGGGTCTCATGTCCATGAGAAGAGGGGAAGGGAAAAGTGATATGAAAGGAGGATGTGGAGAAAGTCTTGCAAAATCTAAGCATAGGGAGTAATGTCTCTAGCCAATGAGAAGTAATTTCAGTTGATTTTATTTGTAAATACAGAGGTGGGGGAGGGGGGATCTGTAACTGGGAGTAAATCTCAGTTCATGCTGGATTTGAAAAGATCTCTATTCATTCAAATCACACATAAACCATTGTGCAGATGTAGAGGTACTGTTCTACCTCTACATGAACCAAAAATGAACCTCTACATGAACCTCTAAATGAACCAAAAATGTCATTTGGTTCATTTTTGGTTCATTTTTGTCTAACTCTCTATATTCATTTCCTGTTCCTTCAGATTTGTTCATTCATAAGGCAAAAATTTTCAGAACTTGAGTAATCAGCTACTCAATACTGTTGTACTCATTTCTCTCATTTTAACTTCCTCTGAATATTTGGGATGAAAACTCTTTATTCTGGCCCCAACACATCTGTAGGTGGAGAAAAGCAGAAGCTCAATGCTCAATTCTAATCTCAGGCCAACTGACCTGTGGGCTTACAGCTGACCTCTCAATAATACATTAATGGTAGGTGTGCCATCCTTCATGGGAGAAGAGTTCCAGGAACACTTTCTTTCTAGATTCTCAGCTGGTTCAGGTGTGGGACTGAACCTGTAGAGAAAAGCTTATACACTCACCACAGTTCTGAGTATATTCAGATACCTCAGTTGGAAATCAAGAAGTACATACCATAGTCATATAATTTTATGATTAATTATATTCCTTAGCATTACTTAAAATTTATCTCTAAAATTAAGGAAACTGATGACAATTGGAATTCCTAAATTTCAAAAAAGAATCATAAATTCACATTCTGTTATTAGAGGATATGATAGACATTGCTAAATTTGGCCAGCATTTCTATGAGTTTTATGAGAACTCTGCATCAAATTTCCCTATAAGAAGTTCCTTTCTAGTTACTGGTTTTTTCCATTTAAGGAAACAAAATAAGTGTGTGTACTTATTTTAAGAAAGATTCAAATTTGGAATTACTAGAAGGCATTGCCAGTAGATGTATCAGTAAAGGAGATAAAGAAAAATTACATTACAGCATGATGGTAAGAGTCACATAAACAATTCATGGCAATCTATTTTTTAAATAACAATTTACCTTTAATGCTAGTTTCTAAGCCTTAACTTATTTATTTGTTTGTTTATACTTGCCTTAGGTCTCATTGCCTCCTGTACTTTCCTTAACATTGAAAGCTGTCACATGTGTATAACTTGTCCTCATAGCTTTCACAGAATACTCACTTTTCCTGTGATTATACCCTTTATCATAAAAATTAACTTTCTGAATCCATTTCAAAGAACATAAATACTTGTTGATAATGAAAATAATGTTACTGCATTAGCCCTCAATTCTGTCTCCAAAGATTTTGAGAATCTGATTACTGATATGACATCTTATATATCTGGGGGAAAATTATTTTACTGAGTCACAATACTGCTAATATGAAACCTATGTTAGATGCTAAGAGTCCAAGATCCTGATAAAATTTGTTACAGAAATGGATAACATTATTTTTCAAGTAGTAGAAGAGGAAAGAAACACTGTCATGTAAATCTCTTTGAATAATCTATTTGCAAATAAATTAAGGGAGGAAACCCAAAACTACCATAAAACTGACTCATGACAGGTCATTGATTTGGCCCAACCAGTTTCACATATTTAAAGAAAAGTTCACATGTACCTGGCTTTTATTTGACAATACTTGCACAGTTAGTTGGTTCTTGCTACATATGCTATAGACTGAGAAGAAAGAAGACTAGATTTTGTTATTCAAAAAATGAAAAAGTTCAGCCTTTAACTTTGGAATTCATTATACAAATATGCTGGCCATTGTTTTGTAAAATACTACTATGTACAGAGCATTGCAGGTATTCAATAAGCATGTGACAATGTGCTGATCTTATTGGTATACCTGGACATTTATAAACTGTTAGAAAAATATTAAGAGTTTCTGGGCAGAGATTCAAGAGAAAACTTGACAATCGGACTAGATAAGCAAAAATTTACTAACAAGATTTGTCGAAGGGGAATAACAGAATATAACCACAGAAGTGAAAATTCAGAACAAGTGGGAAGAATCCAAAGCAAATAAATAAATCAAGGTTTATAAAAAAAGTTTTAAATACAAATATTATAAGAATTAAGATTATTTTTCCCTGAGAATAGACATCAGATGGGCTTAAAGCTAAAATTTCAGCTATCAAATACCATCAAATAATGAAATACTGTAAGAAATTCAACTCTGCACTGCTTCCTATCAGTAACAAACTGTTTTTTGTCAGTTTCCAGAGCGCACAATTTATTTTCCAGTAAAAATGAAATCTTTCCCTTTTTTCCATGATTTTTTTTCTTTTTCTGTGTGTCAGAACTTCTAAAATTACTCAATAGAAATGTTTTCACAAAAATCACATCAGACTTTCCACAAGTGAGCTCCAATTCCTTACTGTTAATAGTATTCGTAGTGTGGCCAACAAAATGCATTATTTCCTGTGGTATCAACATACTAGACATTGTCTGAAAGACTGACCAAACTTGCTGATGAAATTTTTTTTATATCATTTCTATAGTCAACAACATTTCTTGGTCAAAAGCTTAATAAAATAATTGAAAACAAGACAGGTAAAAGTATTTACCAGTCATTTACTGCCTGTTGAAAATGTGTTCCAGATAAAAAGATATTCCTAATATCTTCAAAAGCCTACAGTTTTGAAAATAAATTACCTTAGATACAGCTACCTATCTATCTATCTATCTATCTATCTATCTATCTATCTATCTATCTATCTATCTATCTATCTATCTATCTATCTATCTATCTATCTATCTATCCATCCCTCCATCCATTTATATTTCACTGGATGATTTTAGATTTAATGTTTGCTGTCTACCAAAGTTCAGTGTCTACGCAGTTACTCAAGCTTTTGTTTTATGTTAACTTGGTTTGACACCTGGAAGAGTAATTAGGCAACTTTATTTAACTTATACTTATTCTTCAATTTATAGCTTGGCAAAATATGTCAAACACTGTTTTTTTAAAAGAAGTATTACTCATAAAATTATCATTCTTTAATTAAATTCCAAAACAATTGAAAAAAATCTCAACATAGGTTTTCTTACTCAAATGTAAATGTACATTACAGCTTTAAATAAGCCTCGTTAATATTCAGGATTTCTAATTTTGATTAGTATATTTATTCAATCATCATAGATGTACTGGGACTATACTATTTACAATAGATTATCAACTGACATTCAGATGAAAGCAAGATTAAGAAAATATGATTCCTGTCTCCAGGAACACAAAAATTATCTAAGGAAGCTAAAAGAGAATAAACAGGAGATAGGCAGCAAATGAAATTAGTTCTGGAACTACAGAGGACAACAATTTTAGTGCATTCAGGAAATAATTCTAGACATGGCATCTAAACTGTGTTCTGAAGAATGGGGATATAAGCTTTCAGGAGAGATAAGGTGATAGAGGACAATATTAAAGAATGCTTCAGAAAAAGACAGTGACATGAATGACAACCTCAGTGAACAAGAATGCCAGGGTATATTTAGAAGTATGACTGGAGTACAGAATTCCAAGAAAGATTTTTAAGAACCCTAAATATAATGTTAAGAAGCTTGTATTTTATCTGTAGTTTGCAGGGGAGTCACTTAAGTGTTTTCAGCAAACACCAGATTTTATTCACATCTTATATCATTTTGATGGCAGAGGGGAGAAAATATTGGAGAGCAGCTAGACTGCATATAGAAAATCCATTAGATTATGTTTGTTTTTTTACTTCCTTAAAATATTATCATTGTGCTCTATAATACTCAAAGTCTTTAGAGTCTACATTTTCAACACACACTCTTCAAAACTCCCAAGTTAACTGTAGCTTGCTTACATCAATGACCTAAAGTCACATTATGTTCTCAGATAGAGTGAGCTACTTAAAATCTGCAAGTCACTTTTAAATTTAGATATCAACTTCAGGATTGTAATACAATGATGCTTCATTATCAGATAAGAAATGTCATAGTGAACTTGATACTAATAATTCATAGAGACATACTGAGTTTGTGAATGCATTGTCAGTTTTACATAGTAGGTAGTTTCAATGTTATTCTCCAGAATAATATGACATCATTCACATTTGTATTCATTTGTTTAGTAGAAAAATAGAGTAGGATGGTGCTACAGCCAACAACTTGGAGCCTCTTCTTTACATACTCATAGAAGTAATTTGGACTTATAGCTTTGAACTGGTAGAAAATGAATTGAAAATAAATAACTGAATAATAATTATTTACTGAGTGCTTATTATTTGACAACATACTAGTGAGGGAGTTTTATGCATATTAATTTACTTAACTTTGATAACAACCCTATGAGGCGTAGCATTACCCTATTGCAAGATAAGTACAATTCATCCTGTGTCACCTAGGAGGCTGGATTGAATACACAAATTTCAAAACCACATAATTTGACTGCAGAAGCATACCCTCAAACTCTAATTCATAAAAGAAAGTAAACACGATAAAATGATAATTTACTATGAAAAATGCTTAAAACTAACAAAAAAGTCATAAGCTTCAAACTTCACTACACCAGAAGAATTGATAATTAATTTTAATATTATTTTCAATTAGTTTCAACACTTCAATTTTTAAAAGCATCCCTGTTGGTGGTTCTCAAATATGCCAGAAGACTGGGTGTAGTTAAAGTGGTACCTAAAATTTAGTAACAAATTAGGAGACATAATGTGTCATATTGTCCAGGAACTGGATTTTTTGTGGAACTCAATATTCAGTTTGAGTTAAAAATGTGGGCATCATCATTTAATTTTTTACCAAACATTCAATCAAGTCATAAAAATCACACATTTGTATGACATTATATAATTGGAGTTCTCAAACACTATGAAATTAATTTTATAATATATTGTACACCAAGATGTATAAAACACATATATAAATTCTTAATAAATTATTTTTCTTAATGGAATTCAAGAAAAAGTACCATTGATTTAAACCAATATGAAAACAACAAAAGCAAATCTCATGTAAGGTAAATGAACTTCCAGGGACATACATATGATGGATATCAATTTAAAGTGAAAATAGAGTTGGTGTTATTTAAATCAGAAAATATTTTATAAAATAAAAAGGGCTGAGTAATCAAGAAAAAAAGCAATTATTTTTCTTCTACTGAAATGTACAACTGTTTTCATTTAATAGATACTACTAAAGTAATATGAAAAATATTCATTATTTTATCATTGGACATAATCTTTGTTCTCTTTTGAAGGCTGCTACATTGGAAGGAAATATCCTTCTCAAGAGTATACCTACTTGAATTTCTTCTAGTGATTTATTAACCAAAAGGTACAAGGAACCAAGAACTGAGATTTTAAAACATACATTATTTGTAGAGGCTTTTTTTTAATCTCATTAATAAGAAGAGGATATTTTTCAGCTTCCAAAATACCACTAAGATTAAAATTACAATTTATAATAATTTCACTTTTAAATTAGAGGTGACAAAAAATTAACAAATAGAATCAGTGTAGCATGCTCATAAAAGTAATGGAGCTTCTCTATTGAATTATAGTTGAAAAGATGTGTCTTGTATTTAAAATTATAATTTTATCATCGATATAACTACATTACAATAGTTGCAACATTTTTCTCTATAGTTTCTTTCAACTTATAGATATACATACCCACCACCAATTTCTAAGAATAACAATTTAATTTAAAAGGTGTAAATTACACCTGTCCTTATAATTTTAGAACATGAGTTCTTTCATTCTGAAGACTTTTTATTTTGGAGAAGTTTTTTGAGACTATAATTTTCTTTCTTTCTTTCTCTCTCTCTCTCTCTCTCTCTCTCTCTCTCTCTCTCTTTCTTTCTTTCTTTCATTAATCAAGATGCTATTAACAGGCACTGGAACATGAAACATCCTAATAAGAATGTGAATTCCAGTTTCCTCATGGAAACTCGAAGGTGTATTCAGATGAAACTGAAGTAAAATCAGATATTTCACATATTATTCTGATCTGAGTAAACTGACATATGATTACTGAAAAGTATTGCTCATAATAATTATTGATTGAGAGCTCATTAGTGCCACACATTGACAAATATACTGTATACTATTTACTTCTTAATGGTCATCTCAGATCAATTTGGTAATATTGTTATATTAATTTTACACATGCGAAGACAGAAATAACAGAAAAGAGACTAATAATCAGATACAAGCTCTTATGCAGTAGACTCTGCTATACATTGTGAAAGCTGTGTCATTGATAGTCTATACAATTAAAAGAAAATTATTTTTAAATATCCAATATTTAAATATATGGAAATATAGTTAGTGTGCATAAAAAAAAAAAACATTACTCAGGAAGGCCAACATTTTTCTTACTATTTTAGATCAATTCTAAAAATGTATATTCTCCAAACCATACCCTAAAATTCTACCCCTTTTTATTATTTCATCATTTTATTTCTACTGGAGATATACTGATTATGAGCTAAGTAAAAAACAGCTGTGCAGATGCAGGATTTGTCTTAATAAACATATACTTATTTGCCATTCTAATGTAATAAGAAAAGCAATTTTATCTTATACTCAACTGTCACTTCTAAAAGAAAATTTCTATCCGAGGCCTAGATCAGTATCCACTAGTGCTGGAGTGAGTAGGGGATTAATCTAACAGGGTAGATCTAACCATGTTTTACATTTTGCTCTTACATCTGATAGAAAAAGCATTATTCATACTTAGAGCCATCCCCATCTTGTAAAAATATAAAACCAACATAAAAATTCTTTTTGCAAAGTGTCACACCTATCACTGGTTAGATAAGCTGCTTGGACAAGAAAATATATATGCTATGAGTGTGAACACTGAAAAGTAAATATCAGGAAGAAACTGCTTTATTCATGAAATTACAGTATGTACATACTAATATTAACTCCATTATGAATGTTTGTTACCATCTTTAAAAAACATGTCTTCAGCATATATTTAATGAAAACTCATCACATAATATGGTTTTCTAAGTTCTCATTCTATTTAGTAAGCCTTATTTTACAAATAAGATATTGAATCTATAGTAAACTAACGCAAATACTCGAAACCATTTGTGCAATGAAAAACAATATCAACTACTTTTCAAACTCACAAATTGCTGACTATTAATTCACTGCCAGCTAATCTAATCACAGAGTATGGTTCTTCCAAAGTGGAAGAAAATATAACTTATGGTTATGTGGTGTATATTCTAAAAATTAATCATATCCTGTGGAAAAAGCAATGATAATAATGTAAATGCACTGATTTCTCACACCTTCATCCCTTTCTCATCTGTAGTAATTTAAGCACTGGTTCATGAGTAGTTTTGCCTTAGTGTGAGGGTATGTGCCTTACTATCATGATTCTCATTTTCCCGATATGCTTTAAATAAAGGTCAATTATTTTAGCTTTTGCAAAAATTATATTAATAGTGCAGTTATAGAGGAAGTATGGAAAAGGATGCTCCACTGGCAATATGGGTCAGTGTGTAGTATTTACACAGTGGTACATGGATGAGTGCTTATGTAGAGGAAATATGAGGAAGAGACATATAATTTCATAATTTTGATTGGACTTTTTTTTAAAAGCACATATTCATTTGTTTTCAAGATACAATTGACATGAAAGATAGTATAAAGTTAAAGTATACCACAAATTGATTTGATACAGCCATGTATTGTGAAACAGCCACACATTTAGCTACAACATCAGCACATAAAGTTACAATTTTTTTGTGATAAGAGAACTTTTAAGATTACTCTTTTAGCACCTTTGAAATATAATGACAGCATTTATTTTTTAACTGTGATTTTAGAATTGCTTTCTAAATGAAAAATACCCATATTATCTGAATCAACAATTTCATTTGCCAAGGACATCTTCTATCAACTTAATTGGTCATATGAGCAAGAACATGTGTTAGGATATTCACTGCTGTTTTGCTCTTAATCACAAAGAATGAGAATAATGTACATTTTCAAGATCCTAAGAAATGGATTAAATTAATTTTGATGTATACAATAAAATCCAATGTACAAATCAAAAAAAATGAGGTACAACTGCATGGTCTAACACAGGACAATCTTTCAGTCTCCAAAATGTGCTACTCAGTGGAAAGGGAAAGGTACAAAATGGTGTGTAAAGTATGTTCCCACTTGATCTGTTTAAAAGAGTAAATGCAAATATTTGCGATTATGAGTATTTGAATAAGAGCAAGGTGGTTCTCTTCTAACCCCATGACTGGCAAGGAAATTGGGAAGATTACAGAAAAGTTTTTGAACAACTTTAAGAAATTTCTGAGTACCTCTAGCAGCTAGAAACCACCTTCTTTTGCTTGATTTCCCCAGCACATACTTCAAATATCCTTTCTGAAAGAATCTTTCTGATTTCTTCCTAACTTCAGATCAAATGTGATAGGATCTTGACTCTCTAGTAACACACATCCCCAGTACTAAAGACATTAATTTGTACATACTGAAGACTCAATAAATATTTATTGAATACTGTTACATATATTGAATCATTACTTCACTTGAGTTTTAATCTTAGATTAATGAATAATGCAACTCTAAGCAAATAGCTAAGTAATTTTAAAACTATTGTTCGAATCTTAAATCTATGAGAGGCATCCACAAAGAATACTATTGTCTCTAAGGATTGTGATTAATTTGAGGCTGAATTTTCAATAATTCTTAACCTGTGCCTTCATCTATCTCAACCGTCAAATAAGAAATGAAACAAAATGAATACTTAAGACACTATCTCATTTTTCTCCAGCCCCTTTTATCACATTTCAGCTTCTGATCATGAATTGCATGTCTTTAGACCTTCAAAATTTCAGTTTCTCTCTTTCTTTCACAGGCACACATGTACACAATGTACATACACATGCATGCACACACACTGAATTTACCATAATTTTATTCTCTAGGGAATATAATAAGTTTTCAGCAGTAAGAATCAGTACTGGACACTGCTTGAAACTCAATAGTCTGTTGTGGCTGTTGTCCATGGATCTAGAAGAAAAGTGTCTAAATTATGAATGCAGAGCTAAGGATCTTCAGTAAAGATCCTTGGTGTTGCCATACCTCCCACTCCTATTGTGAAAGTAGACTACAAAAAGAGTCCTAATTCTCCCTCCTGGTCTTGATCCATACCTTTTAAAAATGTTTCAATTCCATTAATTAAATGATGAAAATGATTTGCTAATCCTAGAATGTGAGCTGGACTTGTCTTCACTAAGAGAAGGAACCAGAAGCGATGATCTGCCAGAAGAAGAGTTACATACTTCCGCTTCCTCTATTTACCCTGTTTCTACCACAAATAGGCAACATGAAAGAACATGAGAGAGTTAGTTTCCCCTGAATTCAATTCTCAGAAGGAAAACTACCTAGCTTAATTCACAATGGGCTACAGTAGAAAGAAATCATCTAACAAATCAAACACACCAACTGTCCAGATTAAATTATCAACCTGACAAACATTACAATGGTGGTTGTGGTTTTAAATCACTATATTTTGAATGCAGAATAGTTAATGGATAAATTTTAAAAAGGTGGCTCCACCTTTTTAATGTCTTTTGCTCCATTTGGAGCTAGGTAAATTCCATACCCAGAACTTCCCAACTATTAGGGGAAAAACTTGAGAACATACTAAGAAGAACTTTATCCACAGTACCAAATGCCCTCTCTTCATTCTGTCCTTGTATGCCTAGATAATACCTTCTTACCTTTCCTACCTACATTCACTTTCAGGGTTTTCTGAGTACCTGAGACACACAAGAGTTGAACCAAATGATATTGGCTCCCTTGTCAGACTTGGCTTCAACTGCCCTAGCCATATACTTTTGACTGTTGCAGATCAGGTCACCATTTCTGACTGATAAAATTATGACAGCTTACACATGCAAAAAGACTAGAGAGAACCCATCAGTTTTATAGTCAATGCTGGTAATATTTTTTCAGATTCAAATTGACAGCTGAGTTACTAAAAAGCCCTTACAGAAAAATAGAACAGGAATTGTGCAATTGACTGAGAAGAAATTTCAGGATCGGACTGAAATAGGCCTTCCTGATATAACTCCTACTCAGTACATCTCCCAGGTGAATTTAAATTATTCTCTTGGCAACCTGAGATCAATTCAGTTACCATTCCAAATCATGGGATCTTTGATGTTCCATACCCACTAACAGTCTGGGATTCCAGGCTATAACCTTGTCTCTCTCTTATATTTTAACTTTTTTTTTTTTTTTTGAGACTAGGTCATGCCTTTTTTGCCCAAGGAACAGCAGGCTCATGTTGTCTGTGTACCACAGACTCAAGCAATCCCCAGCCTCAGCTTCCCAGGTAACTGGGATTACAGGCACGCACCACCATGCCCAGGTATTTTTTGGAACTAGGCCTTGCTATGTTCCAAAAAAACGTGATCCCTAGCCCCAACTGCTTCATAGGCTGAAGCTTACAGGCACAAGCCACTGTGCCCTGCTTCTTATATTTAACATTAAAGGACATATAGCTCCGATTTATATTTAACTACAACTAATAGTTAAAAAGCCTAGAAATATGTATTTTAAAAGGATGAGAAATGGAGCTGGGCATGGTGATGCATGCCTGTAATCCCATTTACCTGGGAGATTGAGGCTGAGGAACACTTGAATCGCCAGGTTTGAGACAACCCTGGGCAATATAGTGAGACCTAGTCTCTTAAAAAAATAATAATAATAATAATAAAGGATGAGAAATGTTTTTCTAATAGTTAATCTAAGACAGATGTATGGACAGGCAAGCCATTAATAATTATGATGACCATATAATTTGTCATTCAACTGCACTTTTGAGAGTGAAATAGGGTACCATTAATAACTGAATTAGCATATCAAGCATAAACCAGCACTGCATTGGATATGCCAAGATGAGTGGTTCATGGAATGGAAGAGAAGACAGTTTATATTTTGGGGAAGGAAGGAGGGAGAAAGAATTGGAAGACAGGAAGGAAGCAATTCGGTGAAACTGGACAACAATCTAACTTCTGATTAACCTATTTCCCACAGTTTGGTTTCATTATGTTGCAATACTATGAATTCTTAGAAGAGCAGACACATACAAGTTCATTGAAATACCTCAACTAAAGTTGAATTAAACAATCCTTTGATTAGAAACTGTTTTGGATTGTGTACAACTCTGATTTCCCCTTGAGTGGAATGGATAATTGAGAACTGATTGGACAAATAAGAAAAAACACCGAAAGTCAATTTTATTCTTAGAACATACCACAAAATAATGGAATTTGATAATAGGTTACCATAAAACAATTGCTGAGTATAACAGCACATTAGTACCAGCTGAAATATATATGTTATCCCTCTAACAATAAAGGGGTAAAGAGAATATAACAGATAAATTAGGTGGATGAAAATACCAGTAACTTCAAATGTGATACTTTGTACACCATAGGGAGACCTATAATAACTGTACAATTTAAACTTATGAAAGCTTGTAATATCTTTTCTTAAATAAAGTAGATATATTTTAGTCTTGGCTTTTTTTCTCCCCAGGGAAGGGATTTCTCTGCTCCAATAAAAAAGGTAATGAGAAATGCATCTGGACACTTTTCTGGTGTTTTTCATGTCTTATTGAAAATAAAAAGAGGCTGCTACTATCCAAAAGTAATAATTGAATAAATACTCATTCATCACTTATCACTCCTAAGAAAACTTTCTTTAGAATTCTCATGAGCTAGCTCATTTCTTAATATACTTCGTACATTCAAGAGTAAGAAAAGAGATGGGCCCTTGTGAAATCCTAACAATGAAGGTAATATTAAAACTTTGAGAGGAGTTCAATTCAAGTTTCTATGCATACACAGAAGCATAGAAACACTTTTGATTCATTTCTATACCTATGTTGCTCTCCTGCATATTTGGAATATATAATGCATGTGTCTACTTGAATTAATAGCTTCAGGGAGTTAGAAATCTTTGATGATATGTTATGCTAAATAAACAGTCACAAACGAAAGAGGTGTGCTTGGGATATAAGACAAGATGATTATACAAAGCAACTGGAATACTCTTTGACAAAATGCTGCCATCTCATAGGAAGTAATGTTGACAAATTAAATTTTACAAAGACCTGTATTAATTACAAGAAAAGTTGAGCAAGAAAAAGGGGGGAAGAAAAAGCAAAGAAATACATTTGCCTACTTTTAATAAAATGGACAGAAAGATAATCAAATGGAGATTTACAATTTAATAAATTCTTAATATAACACTTTCAACTTGGAAAATTCTATGCTGATCAAGAGAATTACTAATACTGAAATCAGAACCATACGTAACACAAAGAAAAAAATTTACTGATTAAAAATTAAAATGAGAAAACTAATTTTCCCAAGGTTAAAGCATTCCTATATGACATAGTTAAAAATTTAACACATGAAAACTAACAGCAATATAAAAGGTTTTCTGGTAATACTTGAGACTCTCAATGTAAGTTTTTAAATTAATTTTCTTATTTTTAAATAGTAGACAGACATTCTCTTTCAAACTCCTATTTAAAGAGATCAGCTTGTTTGAATTTTTATTGTAAAAAGTCAGAAAGTTTGGAATCAAGTCATAAAAATATCTTGGGATGGATAGATTTTTAAACAACAGGAAAGCATTAGTATTTTCCATTTACTTCTTATTGTACTTACAGCATGGTGCAGTTCAATTTCTTTAAGGGCATGTTTAACATGTACATAAAGGGTTTTTTCGTATGAACATGTCAACATCAACTATTGCTTATGTTTCATTGTAGAAACAACATGAAATTTAAATAGAGATTGGTTTCCAGAAAGTTGGGTTACACTAAACAAGTGTTTTGTGACCTGAAAATCTTTCTCATGTCTTTTCCCAGGACAGTGGGAAAATAATTCCTTTCCATTGTGCATATTTTTTTAAATAGACCTATTCAGATCTGGAGGAGAAAACATAAGATACTATAATGAGTTTATAAATGTAGGGAGAAAGACAGACAGAAATTAGCAGTTGAGTTCACTGACATTTTCTAATATCACATTTATACCAATTGTGTCTATCCAAACTGTCTGAAAGCATATTCATTTGGTACATGACTATGCCTTGCACAAACTGGCTGTTTACCTTTATAACACTGGAAACAGAGTGCTGAAATGGCAGAAATCTTGGACTAGATCCTTAGCCCATCCTTTTACTCACACTTGAGAAAGCTGATGCCCCCAAAGGAGAAATGACTTGCTCAAGTGCGTGAAGCATATGATTCTGAGCCAAGCTTAGAAAAAACAGCTTGCTGGAAGTAGTACCCCATTAAACTGTAAATTGCTGTTCAATTTAATAAATCATCAAGGAAAAAGCAATATTTACAGATGACTAAGCACTTAGCAGTTTTAAAATTAATAATCTTTAAAAGTCCCATGTTAGGTAGTTGAAAGGTCATTATTGAAGCTTATGTTTTTCCTAAGGTTTGTTGAAATGGAAGGATAATTTCCATACATATTATCCCACTGGGGTTAAAAAAGAAGAAAAAGAAGTTTTAGTGTGTTTGGTGTCTCAGAATGAATCTTTTGCGAGTGAGCAATTTAGAAAAAGCCCAGAGAAGGATGTGCAATGATAACCCAGGTGAAGAAACAGTTAACTGTGGGATCCCACCTCCTGGTTGTAAATAATCAAGGAAAGCCTTTTTTTTTTTTTTAAGCAATACAAAATGTCACCACAGGCTGACGCTCTTTCTACAAGAATAATGAGATTCTTGTTCCCTTGGATGCTGAGCACATACTTCACCGCCTATATCACCGCATTCAGTTTTTATGGTTCATATATTCTACCCCCCCTCCTTAAAATAGGTATCATGCCATGCCTAAAATATATCTATGATTATGTAGCGATTAGAGACCAAAAGAACTGCAGAGGCAGTTTCACAAACTCCAATTTTTGTCCTCTAAGTCTGGACACACATAATTTAAACCGTCTCGGAAATGAAGGACTGCAGACTAGGAAATCAGTCCCTTGGACTAAACCAGTCACTGGCGCTGCATCCCACCGGGTTCAACCATGCCTAGGGCTTCCAGGCAGGAACACTTGCCCTCCAGAACTCGGGTCCTCAGTCTGGACACCGAGTCTTAGTGCCACGACCCTTTCTTCTAAAACACACAGACACTGCACCGAGAATTTCGCGGATATCTCTTCCTGGTAAATTCAATAAAACCACAGATCTCTGAGGGTCTGGGGTTTCTGATCTCCAGATTAGTGGTGGTTAGCCCCTGAACTCGAGTGCTACAGATTCACAGAAAGCGCGCGGCTTTGTGCGGGATAGAAACCCTAGCCTGCCGCGCCAGGAAAATCACCACAAAGGAGACCTTAAAGCAAAACCTCTTCCCTCTTAGCAGCTAAGTGTGCGGAAAAACCTGTCCTCCGAGGTGGCCCAACTGAAAATAAATTCCAGCGCCACCGCACGGAAAAGGAAACGGGGCGTGTGCGTATGGTCAAGGATATGGGTGGGTTTATATTTCTCAAAGTGGCGAGATAGGGACACTGAAAACTCCACTGAGTATGTTTGCATTTGACAAATCTTACCCTCCTACCTTTTCTTCCCTCCACTCTGAGGGCCCTTCCTCCCCCCATCGGACATCAGACTTGTGAAACTGAGGTCCACACCATGCCAAGCCCCAGTAATAGGGGTGTCCTCTTCCCACCTCCTCGTTGTTGCTACTCCAGTCCACCTGCTTTAAATCCGGTTCCACTCTCGTTTCACCGTCTCAGTTTCCAAACTGCCACCCCTTTCCCTAGTCTCAGAACAGCAGGTGAGCTCATTACCTCACCCAGAAACGTAACTTTAATAATGAGATTCGGTGAGAGTCCCCACCCCCCTCCCTTCCACCCACCACAACGACACAGAGGCAGCAGTTCACCAACACTGGTGATCTTCAGGCTTCAGCTTCCCGCCCGCTTTCGCCCCTTTCCGGGGAGACAGCCAAAGACTTTCAACCCTCTTCTTTGGCCTCGGCTTGCCAGCGATCAAGGGATGGGCAGACATTAAAGATGAGAAAAGGACGTGGATTTTCCCTTGATAAAAACTAAAGGAGTCACCGAACAAACAGACGCCTAAGAAACAGGAAGTAGTGTTACTTGCAGCTGTCTGAGAGGGACTCCTGATAAAAACTTCAAAGGGAAAAATCCTCAGATCCGGCGAGGAAATGAACCTGCTGCTCGGCCGAGTGACGGCAAGCACAGAGAATGCCCCTTTAGGACTCGTGTCAGCTGCCCGGCAGGGCTCAGAATGACAGCTCCGGGGACGTCCCCAGGGTGAGGAAAGGAATTCCCAGAGAGACATTTTAGCTACTGGGGGTTTTGCCTTTTTTTGCCCTCAGGTTGACTGCAGAACTGACAACTAGGGTCAAATTCCGGGTCTCGAAAAAGCCACAAACCCCTTACTGAGGCTTCACGAACCTGGGTTTTAATTCCAGTTTCTGTGCCAGCCGCCATCCCCTAACTCACTACCCATCCGGGAGATAGGGGAGGAGGCGTTAAGCCAAGATTGAAGTTTTGGGTCTTTTTCTTTTTCAGGGAAATAATTAAAGCCCTCCCTATCTCCTCTACCCCTCACCACCCCTTCTTTTACCCCCAAGGCAGGCGGTGTTTGCAGAGGGCAGATCAGGAAAAAGTGCCGGCAGTTATTGCCTGCGGGGCTAAGCGAAAGGGAAACTGCTCGGAGCAGTGACTTGGACTTTGATGCCTAGAGGAGATTTTCGGCGGGGACCAGCTTGCCTCCTAGACAGGGTGAGGGAGTCGCAAGGGGGCGAGGGGAGAGCGGAGGGATCCGGCTCGCTAGCCCCTGCAGCCAGGACCCCGACCGCACCCCAACTTCCCGGAGATTTCCCCGGTACCCCCGTTCGCCGCCCAAACTTGAGTCAACCGATCGAGCCCAAATGAGTGGCCCAGGTGACTGAACCCAAGTGAGCTCTGCGCCAGGGCCGCCGTGTCCTCTGCTACCCCACGCGCCAGGGCGCACGGCCCCAGGGGTGCGAGGCCGTAGCCGGAGGGAACCAACCCCCGCCCGCAACCGCCCCGAGCAGCTCAAGGCCCCAGCTCACCTGGCCTGAGGACCGCAGCGGAGATCAAGAGGCAGAAGACCAGACGGCAAGAGGGGGTCGCCTTTGATGCCATATTCCTGCTGCTTCCTCTCCTCGAAGGCCAACGGCAGACTTGGCGCGGCCGGAGGGGGCGTCGTTCCCCGCCCCACGCTGCCCGCGCGCTCCCGGGTCGGGACGCAGGGGGCAGCGGCTTCTCCCCGACACACCGCCCCCTGGGCTTGGCGCTGCTCCTCCGGGTCTCCGCCGTGCACAGCACAACTTTCCACCAGGCAGTGCCCCAACTCCTCCTCCCCGCCGCTCAACACCCGTCTCGGCCCCCCCGGGCGGCTTCGCCTCCCGGGACCGGCGACTCCCTCTTCCTGGTAGACACTTGAGTTATTCAGAAAGGTGTATCTGGGTCTTTTTGACTGATCGCGTATTTTCCGCGTCCTGGAATGGTAATGGTAGTGGCAGTGTGCATAAAAAGCTGGGTGCTAGGGAACAATCTCCGGGGGTGGTCGCCAGGGGCGCCGGGTCCTGGCGGTCTCCGCAGGTGGCAGCCGCGGTAGCAGGGGCAGCAGTGGAGCGAGAGGCGGCGGCGGCGGCGGCTGGCAGCAGCGGTCTCCCGGCTGCTCTGAGTGGAGGGACTGGAAGGCGTGTGTAAGCGGCCTCTCTCCTCCTTCCCCTCCGCCTCCTGCGTCCCTCCCTCTTCTGTCCCCCTCCCCCCTGCCTCCCCCGACGCTAGGCTGAGCAGGTGGTTGGAGCGCGGAGCCGCAGCCTAGAGGCGCTGCAGGACCGAGTCCGAATCCCAGCACCGCTCTGGAACTCCGCGGCGAGACTCGAGCAGTCGTCCGGGCCTCCCCATGGGCGGGGCTTCCTCGTGGCCCCGCCCCATCGGCCCAGCCCGCCAGTAGGTGAGCGGGTGTGGAGCGGCGCGCGCGGCAGCGTGTCCGCGGGCCTCGTCAGCTTCCTGTGGCTCCCCCGGCTCCTTACTGTTAGCGCCCAGCACCTCTCCTTCGGCTGCCTGGACCCTTTACAGTTCAGAAAACCATATGGCCCTTTTAAAATTTTTTTTTTTTCCGCCAGATGTTCCTCCCTCCCACTCGTTCACTCCTTGGGGACTTTTTCGACGCTGACTTTGCAGCCCAGGGAGGGCGATGGCTTTGGGGAGCTCATGGGTTCCGCGTACCTCGGATCCTCGGGCAAGAGCGAAAGGGGAGGCAAAGTAGAACTTGGCCTCCGAGGACTTAGTAGCGGTTCCTGGTTGGCGGGGGCGATTGACGTGCTGGGCTGATTGCTCCTCGCAGCCGCCGCCCCCTCCTTTCCCCTCCCCTCCCTCGAACACACCTTATTTTGAAGGCGGAACTCTGGAGTCGACTGCCTGACACCAGACAGCAAACGCTCCTTGCCCAGGGGAATTAAAACGGGAATTTCTGGAATGCATCGTCACACGGATTTTCCCAATGTGCACAGAAGCCACCGAGTATGACTTTTCCTTTGAATTAAGCTGCGATTTTAAGTTAGAAACAAAATCCTCAAGTTACTCAAAACGACAAATTCCTCCCTTGTCGGTTTGAGAAAGCCAGGCACCCCAGCAAATCCACAGGCTGTTCGATCCCTTTCTAAAGAGCGAACCACCTCCCAGGCAGAACATCGGGAAGCTGTGTCGCTTTCAGAGCAGGCAGAGAGCATGAAGGAATATTTTCCTCCTGAAACACAAGGGTGGAGCTGTTGGAGTCCCAAGTGGCTCTAAATCTCGGCTGCAGGATCACACTTCTCATCCCCCAAACACAAAATCTTGGTTCCCGAACCAGTTCCGCCAGGGCATTAAATAGCCTTTGGTGCATCATAGGGTGACCCGTGTGAGGCTGCTCTCCAGCGTTGAATGCCAACTAGTAAACGTCACACTCTGTGGTTTCATCAGAAGGCTTCGAGTCCACAGAAGCTTAATAAAACAGCCTCAAGTGCGGGCGCACAGGGACACCCACGTACACGGGCACGCACAAAAACACTGATCTTTGAATTTTTCCTTTTCGTGATCAAAACTATTTAGCTCCACCTTCAGCTGTGATATTTGTTAAAAGCCTTGCTGGTCTTGTCCTCTGGTTCTCCTTACGTTAGCGATATTCTACGATAGATCTATCATACTACATTTTTCCACTCAAAATAAATAGTTTTTCCCGCTTGGTTTTAACATTAACATTTCATTTGCATCTTTCAAAACATTTGGATGGCTAATACTAGGAGGCAAATGACCTTAAATTCAGTATTCCACGAGCTAAGTTTGACTGAATTGCTTCCATTCCCATGCGTTCTTAATAGAATTCCTTTAGGGAATTGTTATTCTTTTAACAGAGACTTTAAGTAGCTCCTATTAGAACAAATCATCCTAACAATATTAGGATCCCCTCTGTCTAGCTGCCCCCTTTTTGAGAGGGGAGGGGAGTTAATACAATAGTTAGTTGTTAGAAAGTAGATGTGCAAAAGGCAGACTGCCGAATTTGATGCTGACATTTACTAGTTGCATGATCTTGGGTTCAACCCACTTAACCTCCCTAAGTCTCAGTTTCCTTACTTGTAAAAAATAATAATAGAACTGGATTCTGTAGATCCTGGGAAGCTTAAGCAAGATCAGACAAGTAAATGATCAAGTATAGTAGAAGGAGCTTGGGCTTGGGAAGTGGTTCAGCATCTTGTTAGGTTCCATGCTCTGCATTGAGTGAGTAACCTTGAGCAAAAATCAGTCTCTTATAATTAAATTGTGATAAGGCATTAGAATACCACCTTCAAAGGTGTATGGCTATGTTGGATCAAAATACAATGACAGGAGTCCCACCCACCAGCAGGCAGCCACCAGCAGGCACCAGCAGGCACTAGCAGGCTGCCTGAGGGCTGGGGGTCCCTAGCCTTCAGAGCTCCCTTGCCAGTGGGGAGCAAAGGGAGTGAAGGATCCGGGGTAAGCCCCCCTGAACCGGGTGAGTCCTGGAGGGGGGACAGGGTAGGGGTTTTGGTGGCCCCACCCACCAGAGGATGGCTGCTGCACAGGGCAGCCATCTGCAGCCAGGATCAGTGGAGCCATATTGCCCCCTGCTCCTAGCCCAGAGGAGCATGGAAGGGCTCAGGCTCAGCCATCTGGACCCCACCCCCACACAGGGAGGTACCAGCGCCTTGTGGCAGGGGTACAAGGCTCTCTCCCTCCAGCTAAACTTCAAGAGGAGCAAGAACATGTGCGACACAAACCCCATCAAGAACGGGTGAGGGACCATGCAAAATTCCAGCCCACAAGCCTGAGCTGGACACAGCAGATGGACAATCAAGAGAACCAGTACGTGCGAGACAAAAACAAAACCGTAGAGACATGATGTCATGATGCACACCAATGCGCTCACCAGGAGGGGAGGAAGACTAGGGATCTCACTTCGGAGATGCCTTCTAGGAGAGCAACTACAGGAGAGGAGAGGAAGACCAAAGATGGGGTAATTGACCTCACAGCCCCAAATCAAAACTGCAAACTGAGGCAGAGGAGATGATCTACAAAGGCCGTTCACAGATGCCTGTAGTCACAGAGAAACTTCTTCCCTGACACTGGCTGGGAGCAAAACCCCTAAATCTGATACCATAGCCATAAGGTAAAGGAGCAAAACAGCGGAGATGGAATTGGAGAAGACAGCCTGCAGCAAGAAAACATGGACAGATCACAAATGAATACAGACTGGCCACCCAACGCAAACTTAACTGAAAACCTACCAGCAAGGTTCACCTGGTTCCAACAACACAGTCCCTCACCCAGTGAAAAGACACTGCCACATGAAAGAAAGAGACTAATGGATTTAGCACGTCTAGTGAACAAAAAAGAGTGGGGTTTGAGAGAATGGAAGGGGCAACAGAGGGAGGAAGGAGGGGGAGGTACCCAAAAATCACTACAGAAGTTGTGATCTAAAGAACAAAATAAATAATATTTTTAAAAATGCATTGACAAGTTAAGAATATTATGCACCTACATGCAAATTAATTCTAGAAACAACTGGTTATGCAAATATATGCTGCACATCCACACATATGTGTATAAATATATGTGTGTATAAATATATGTGTGTATAAATATATGTAAAAAATCAATAATCTTATTGGTATGATGTGTTCCATTCAGAACTTTTATTAGAGAGAAATGTATCCTAGTTTAGGGAAATGCCTTGATAAATCACATGGAGCAATAACTCCCAAAGCTATTAATCATATAACTAAGGCCACAAAAATGGGTGATAAACTCACTGTGTATTAACATAAGGAAAATTAAAATGAGAATTACAGAATTATAAAAATAATAAGAAGAATAGCAGGGAATGGGGCATGTATGCTTCGAGAGGACATGATCAAGTACATGAATATCAATTTGGAAATGGTCAAGACCTTCAAATATATTAATTAATTTATAATAGTTATTGAACACTTTTGTATGTTAGGATATTCTAAGAAATTAGACTGGGCGTAGTGGTGTGTGCCTGTAATACCAGTGCTGGGAGGCTGAGGTCAGGGATTGCTTGAGTCCGCGGGTTTGAGATTACCCTTGGCAGCATAGGGAGAACTAATCTCTAAAAAATAGCCAGGCATGGTGACGTGTGCCTGTAATCCCAGCTACCTGGGAGGCTGAGGTTTGGGATCACCTGAATCCGTGGGTTTGGGACTACTCCAGGCAACATAGAGAGACTTAGTTTCTTAAAAAAAGAAAAGAAAAGAAATTAAAATAAAGCATGATTAATTTTCTCTCAAAAAAATTCTGTGAGGTAGGTTATTGTTATTTCATTCTACTCATGAAGACACCAAAGCTCAGTGATATAAAGTAATTTTCCCAGTGATTCATCATAATGGTATAGTCACAACTCCCTCCCAGGCACTTTGATTATAGTGTTTCATTTCTACTCACTTTTCTCATCACTTTGATGGTGGGGAGAATGTCATTTAAACATGAATTCCTAAATCTTTCCATAACTTCAGTAAGGTCTCCTACATTCAGATACTTTCTTCGAGAAATTAATAAAACTGTCTACCCTATTCATGAACTAGGTACAGTGTATAGGAGCTGATGAGACCATTTCCAGACTGAAAGAATTTAGTATTAGCAGAAGTAAGCATGAATGTATAAACTCCACAAAATAAAGGAATTAAAAAAAAATCCAGATAATGGGGATTTGCTTCCACCAAAAATAATACTTAAGGGGAACAGCATTACTAGCTGCATCTGGATAATAACCTCTTTTGTCATAGTATTCCAATGATATTTATCGAATAATTTAGTCATGCTTCAGAGCATCAACATGGGTAATTTTTCTGCAAAAGGTAAAATACATAATGTTTAGCTTAGGGAAAACATATGTCATGTCACCTGGAATAAGAAAACAGCTTTGCATTTTAAATATAAAATAAGTCATCCATCAGGACAATAAGCACAAAGCCATGACACAACATAGTAGGAAACTTTCCTAATCAGAATCCATTGAGAACTCAATGCCTATGAGATGCAAGCCCAGAATCTGTACCAAAATATTAACCTGACAGCATAGGCAAATCAAGCATGTGATTTGAAGAGTGGTAGTGATTCATTTTGTTCTTTTGATTCATATTTTCTGCTTCTAAAAATGCTCTCTGGAGATGAAATTTCACCAACAATGATTTTGGAGGCTGATGACTTTTGTCCTTTACCATATTATATCATAGAGACCTGTATGCCTTTCTAGTTTTTAAACAAAACATAAATAACTTAAGAGCATGCAACAAATCTCATTCACTTTCTCCTTTCTCCCCATTGATGATTAAACATTTCTAACCAATACTTCACAAAAATATTGGGCACATTGTAAACTTTTATGAATGAATAAGTGAAGAAAGTCTTCCTTACTGAACATAGACTAAAGAAACAAATAACTAAAAAATACATTATAGAAAAAAGCTTACAAATGCTTAAATGATCAATTGATATAAGGAGATGAAAGTGGTTTCCACTGGGTCATCAATGATTAATCTCATGTAATTCTGGCACCAATATGACATGTTTTTGTTCCCAGACTGTTCCAAGTAATTTTGGTGTACCAACTAGGCTTCCTGCCATTCAACTCAATTCTGATACTATTTAATAAAGGTAGTATGTCAGATAGAAGAGGTGCATAGGATGTATGTGGAAAGGGGTACAGAGCTTCTATACTCTCTAACAGTCACTGTCTCAGAATCCCCATGGGTTCACTAATTATGAAGCTTGCCTATTCCATCCTTTAGGTATTATGGTGGCTCCAAAATATAGACCTGATATTAGGAACCATTTGAGATAGAACTCAGTCTTCTGAGTTCAAAGTCCCTCTTTTCTCCCAAGAGGTTGAGGGGTGTGCCAGTCCTCTAATCACAATTTTGGATTCCTTGGCAATCAACTCTCAATCTTAGGATATACTGGGGCTTTCCCCAGTCATCTCATTAACATAATGAAAGACACCTGTATTGCTCTTGCCACTTAGGAAATTCCTAAAGGGGTTTTGTGCCAGGGATAGGGTTGAATACTAATATATAATTCTTACTATAAATCACAACATCACAACTAGGCAAACAGATTTAGGAAAGTTAAAAGAATGTGTTAAGTCCTAGTCACCATAGGAAGACTTTGAAATACAAAGTGAGGAAATTTAATCTATAGGGAGAAGAAATTGATTTAAAAAAAACTGTTCACCCATTAATGAAAATGAAACTAATGCAAGTATTAACAGTAAAGAGATCATGTGGTCAGACAGGAGATAAGGGCCTGGACTAATGCACTTATGACAAAAATTGAAAAAAGACTAAGTGAAATTGATACTGTTTGGGAATATATAGCTATTTAAAAGAGGCACAGAGATTATGTAAGTATCATATAAAAGTGTTTCATTTCTGGACTCTGAGGATTTTTATGTCTTTAATTCCAAAAATCCCTCTAAATAAGGAATACAGAACAGATAGGTATCAGTCCTCCTATGAAATACCCTCTTGACTTTTACTGTTTAATTTGAATTGTTAATACCAATATCAGTCATCTTATTAATAAAATTCTGCAACTTGCATCCACAATAATATTTGCTAATAAAGATACATGTATGAGTTCAGGAGAGCAAAAGTTTTCAAAGTCTGTGGTAAACATTATGGTTTTATTTCAGAGTCTAGACTGTTTAAAGTCTGGACACACAAAAAGCAAACAAGTAAACAAACAATAACAACAAAAATGCCCCAAATGTAAAATTATTTCAGTTGTAATATAAATCTACATAACAATTTTCTTTTTATCTCAGACATGACAAATGGAGAAAGGATGTGGCTAAGTCTTTTGAGTATGATACACTGTACCAGGAAATGAATTTTACGATCTATGAGGACATTAAAAATGTATCATTTAAAACCAGTGTGGTGGTGTGAACCCATAATCCAAGCACTGGGAGGCAAGAGGACAGGGATCCCTTGAGTTCTCGGGTTTGAGACTACCCCAGGGCAACATAGCGAGACCTGATCTCAAAAAAAGCAGCTGGGTGCAGTGGTGGGCACCTGTAATCCCAGTTACCTGGGAGGCTGAGGTTGGGGATCACTTGAGTCCAGGGGATTAAAAGAAAAAAGAAAGAAAAGAAAAGAAAAAGAAAGAACATATCATCATTCATTAAAAATTCATCATTCATTAAAAATTTTCAATTTTTATTTAAACACAAGCCATTTTCTTGTGCAGACTTAACTCTTAAATCCAATTTTTTGTTACTTCCATATTTGATCTATTCAAACCATTGTGGTTTTCTCACTGTTCCTAATAATACCTGAATATTCCTACATCAGGAATAACCACTGTTTCTAATTCTTGCAACTCTTCTTCCATAGTTATTATTGAATTTTATTCAACTCCTCTTTAAAGATATTTACTCTCATTGACACTTCCTATGAACAAATTAGAAAGTTTCAGTCCCAGCAATGTACTCCCTTTTACTCTCTCTTGCTTCATTTTTCTTTATAGAATATATTACCATACCACATAATACATGTTTAACTTATATATCTTCATTATTATTTGTCTCCTTTTAGTAGAATGAGAACCTAAGAAGGGAAGACATTTTTGCCTTTCATTTTCTGTCACATATATTTAACAGATAATTCTAAATTATGCAAGGTAATTAATAAAGTGATACAGGTGGGGTTGTTTTGGCTCAAGTTTGATTAGCAGCTTGACTCTTCACTTCCTCCTCTAGATATTTTAAGATTTTCCAGCACAATTAGAAAATCCCCCTGATTAGTCCAACTACATCATCTGACAAGTTAGGTATTAGAGGTCTCTGGGGCCAGATTTAGCAAAAACACACATAGTATGGGTAGCACTTGATTAAGTGCAATGGAACACTTCTAGGTCGAGTAAGTATATAAAATAACCTGTAACTTTTAGCTGAACTCTCAGACTAATAAAAATTTTATGTGTATATACAGCATTTAAAATTTTCAAATACAGCCCACCATGTGGTTGCTTCCCCCCCCCCCCCCCCCCCGGACCTGGGCCATCAGGGCCATTTTCCAGCAAGGAGCAAAGGTGGCAGCTGAACCCAGGGTTAGGCCTCTTGCACCAGAGAGTCTGGGAGGGAGTCCAGGGTGGGTCTTAGCCTCTCCTACCAGCGGATGGTTGACAGGTGCAGCCATTTGCCAGCTAAGAGGGCTGAGGCATAGTCAGGCCAAGCCCCCACCCCCAAGGGGACTTGGGACTGCACCTACCAGGCCATCTGGGCCCTGCCCCCACACAGGAAGGTACTAGTATGTGGTGGAGGAGGGATGGGGTGAATGTCACTTCCATTTCACTCACTCCAGCTAATCTTCAGGAGGAGGAAAAACATTAATAATACAAACAACATCACAGAATGGATGAGGTAAACATCTAACCCACACATCTGACTGAGCTGGACACAAGAGATTGAATATCTAGAGAACTAGTGTGTGTGATACTAGAGAAACAACTATGGAGACATGATGTCATGAATTCACACCTATGTGCTCACCAGGTTTGGAGGAGCCAAAATCTCATTTCTGAGATGCCATCTAAGAGAGTAAAGTGACCCTCCCCACTCCACAGGAGAGGAAGGCCACAGAGTCAGGGCATCTGCCCCACAGCAAAGCTGCAAACTGAGGGAGAGGCAATGATCTACAATGGCCATTCAAAGACACCTGTACCCTGCACCCACAGAGAAATTTCTTCACCGACACTAGCTGGGGGTGAAGTCCCCTAAACCAGATGCCAGACTTCTAAGGTAAAGCAGCAAAAACAACACAAAGAAGGGGTTGGAGAAGACAGCCAGCAACGAGAAAACATTGACACATCACACATATATATATAGACTGGCCGCCCAATGCAAAGTTAACACTGAAAACCTACCAGCACTGGGTTCATCTTGTCACAAGAACACAGTCCTCACCTAGTGAAAGGACACTGTCACAGGAAAGAAAGCGATAATGGACTTAACACAGATTAACAACAAAGAGAGGGGTCTGAGTGAACAGAGGGGGCATCAGAGGGAGAGGGAGGTATCCCAATAAAGATTACTGAGGTTGTGATTTAAAAAATAAAAAATAAATGCATTAAAAAATTTAAATACAGGACATTTATCCAAACACCTTTTAGAACAAACATTTTGAATAATATTCTCTATTTCATTTCACTAAGGCATGATTATGGATTAAATATCAATATCACAAAGTCTACAAAGGTGGCTCAGTATTCTATATTTTAAGCCTCAATGTTCTTTCTACTTTATTTTGTACAGGTGGATTTGTTAAAACAACATATTATTCCACAAATATAGATGATTCATACTTTTTCTACAAATATAGATGATTCATACTTATTCGGTTAACAGTGCTATAGAACAAATATTTAATTTAATGCCCAGCATTTTATTATTTTGTGGAAGTGTTTATAATGTGCTTGCTTTTTCTGATGAGGGCATGAAATTCATTTAACAATTGCATCCCAACATGAAAAGCAGGTGAGAAAATACAACATATATTAAAACAGCTAATACCTAAAAAAATTAAAAACATGTATATGGTTTCATTGGAATCATCAGCATACCAGGCAGGAAGTAAGTCAATATTTTGGCTACTGCATTTACTTTTGAAATTCTGTTAAAACTAGTTAAGTGACATATCTCTTAAGGAAAATAACTTTCCTTTTTATACAAAATGACATCCAAGTTAGAGTGTGACTCATTCTGCCCAAGAGTGTCTATCAAGTTAGAAGAGAATTCCCAAAGAACATAATTTTTATTTTTTTCCAAGACTCAAGGACATTTTAAAGCATTATGAAGTATAGGGTTTTATTCCTTAGATTTCCCCCCACCCCCACGCCCAGGACTGAGACAAATCTAGAGTTCAAGATTAAATGGACATTAAGTTCAATTTCTAAGGACAAAGATATGCCAAAGAGCTGCATGAGAAAAAATGTATAGGAGAGGGAAGAGTGTTCTTCTACTATGACTAGGAAGGTGGACCCCAGTGACTCAGGCATTTTCCCTGGCTAGAGAGTGTCATCTTCTTCCCACTTCTTTTCTCTTACTACCTTTCGCTTCAGGAATCTCCCCAGAAAGATTAAGTAAAACTCCCAAATTATTTTATCTTAAGGTGATTCTTCAGCATCTGCTCGAATTCCTGCCATGACAATTAAGACGGAAAGAACTTTTCCAGTCTTAATTTGTCCTTCCAGTTCTAAAATGATCAGTATCTCCTTTCTCCTTTCTTTTCCTCCCACCTAAATACATTATCTTTGCATGTTCTATTAAAATTCAGTATTTTGAGTTAAATAATAAAGCCATGATAGTTAATGAATATAGAAATCAGTGTTTTGTTATCTAAAAGCAAATGAAAGAAAAAGATGGACAAAGAGACATGAGTCATAGATCAGAGAAACAAAAATACAAAAAATTAGCATATCTTAGAATATAAGCCAAGAAAGAAAATTTGTTCATGGTATTTTACCATGTCCTCTCCCTATTTCTTTTTCAGTTAGGGAAACAGTATTTTTAGAATGCCAGTCACCAGCAGTAGCTTTCCATCAGGTCCAGAAATTTTTACTAAGGTTCTTATAATGGTCAGGAAACTATCAACTGAAAATGACAAAAACTCACTTGAATGGACCTAATCAAAAAAATGAAAGAAGAAGGGGTGACTTTCTGGTTTAAATAACTAGGAATCTCAAAAAGTATGTACAAGTTCAAGCATAACATCCAGGCACTTGAGCAAAGTTCAAGATTCTGGTCCTTCCTGTATCACAGCTCTACAAACCTTTGCTTATTGTTGACTTTTTCTCATTTTTTCCTGCTGCAGACAAACTTCCTCCATACAGAAAAGATGATTACCTTTAGAGTTGAGCCTATATCCACAGAAATTGAAAGGCCAAAGGAAGTAATACACTCTTGTTCATGAAAAAGATTTGATTGACTGCCCATCACTGGGTAATTTACAGTGAATAAGATCCAGGGCCCCATTTCACCAGGCCCGAGTCACAGACCCACCCTGGATGCCAGAGAGAAGGTAGTCATGGTGCCAACAACACTCAGAGTCATAGGGGTGGGGACCGTCCCCAATGTGAGATGAAACAACAGCATCCATTTCATTTTGTTTATATTGTTTTTATTGGTTCTTAGGACCAATATATTTCTATCCAGATTATATAGGAAAAGTGCTTTAGATATTGGGAGGAGTGGAAATAGGCTGGGAAACCTGAATTGATTTCATCCTTTCTTCTTTTAAAGGACTAGATTATTGGCAAGGAATAAAAACAGGCATTATTTTCAAGAACAAACTGAAGATGTATCTCCTTTCTATGCTATGCATTATCTGATTATCTGATTATGTGGGAAATAAGGGAAACATTAATTTTGTCACTTTATATCACATTTTCCTGCATTTTTTATATGTAGAAAAATGTGATATAAAATGACAAAATTAATTTTTTCAAGTATTTGCAAATCTGTTTATTTCCCTTGGATACAATATCAGTATAAGATACATTCAGTTAGACTGACAGAACAAGCAGGTATTTTCCCTAGGACTTGTTTTGAGGGTGAGCACTGAGTAACTCCCTGCAATTTTATTGTTCATATATTCATTTAGCTTTATTTTCCATCAATTTATCATCCTCATCAGTCTGCTGTTGCTCTTGCCATAAAGAAAATACAGATTAATAGTCAGAAATGCATATTGGTAGATCTTTTTGATTCAGCTCTGATTTGAATACTTTAAGTATGTCTTCAGTTTTAGCTGTCATTAAGTCATTTAGCTGCTGAAAATTTCAAATAGGATAAATCAATAGTTGGGTTTTTTTCCTTTCCTTGTTTTTAAGAAAAACTCTAAGATAATATTGTGTTTATTGTTGGACAACATGTTTTATACATACATCAAACAGGTAAAAAAAAATATATATATACATATACAACAACTTCATAGACAAAAAAATGAAAAAGAGATTTTTTTTTTTTTTTAGCCATCTCAGACAAACCAACTATTTATAGTTTATCTAATTATGTACACAAAAATCACGGGAATGTTTGGTGTAAGATTACTTTTTGTCTTTTTAAAGTTTTTTTTCCCTCTCCTTAGAGATTATAATGAATATGGTCATACCATAAATAAAGTCAGAAGTATGATAGAAAATGACCCTAATTCTAGTTGGGTTATCTGATAACACTAAAAATGGCTGACCTGCAAATACACACACACACACACACACACACACACAATTTATACATTTAAAATAAAAAGAACAATTTTTCTTCTTTAAAGCAATTTTAAGAAAAAAAAGGCAAGTCCTTCGAAGTTTCTGTATGTTTTTTTTCTCTCATGTTGCAAATTCATGCTATGGTCTTGGTTAGGTGGTGGAGGACGCATGCCATCTGTGGGCAGTGCTGCTCATGGTACCAGTGACCATTTTTTTTGAGTCTGGGACAGGAAATACACTTTGAATAGGTCATGGCCTACAACTTTTTTCTTTTTTTAATCAGCATTTTCTCTTTTGCTACCTAGTCATCCTAGTCCTCCCCATCTTGAGCTCCTCCTTCTCTCTTCCCCTCTCTATGTCCTGCATCCCCTCTCTCCCTCCTACCTCCCCCTCCCCCTCCTCTTCTCTCCCTATTGCTGTTCCTCATATACCTAGGTGTCCATCTCCTACTCTCCATCTTCTGTATTAGTGTTCTCAATAGCAGGGGCCTGTCTTACATTTTCTGCCTCCTCTACAACTACCTTTAAGTCCTTTTTATTCTCAGAACTGGTGTCCACAACTACCTCTGACAGAATTGGTAGATTGGTGATCCCATGCAGTAGATTAAGAAGAATACCAGAGTTAAAAGATTCTGTTGCAATCTGCCAGAGGCATAAAGTGGCTGTAGGCTATGAGGCTTGAGAAAGCAGCAATGCAAAGACAACTTTTAAGAGCAGCTAAGGGGCTGGCCGGCCCTCTTTTGTCAAACAGATTACCATGGTTTAAGAATGCTAATTTTAAATTTGAAGCTCTTTCAAATTAGACTTTTTTATTTGCTCATCCTGTCTATTTTCTTGGAATATAACTAAACCCATTAGCACTCCAGCCTTCCTTTATCATCCCTTCTTTCTCCAAAAATTACTCCAATTCTCTTTTATTTCTCTTCAAACACATTGCCCAAACATGTCTTTCTCCAGGTAAATTGTATGCTAGGTAGTTTTCCAAGACTACGTGATGCTGTCTTCAGTGATGTCACATGTCAACTTGAAACTCACCATTACAGGATTGCTGCGGAATCCATTACTTCCTATTGAAACTGGAAGTTGGCAATTATTACAAATCAGTGCTGTTTTATTCTTTGTCTTGAGAGTTGGATGCTAGAATTTATTAGTGTAGCACAAACTATGAACTGATTTTCATCTTCATCAACCAAAATAAGTTCTGAAACCTTTGTATGGTGTCAGACAAACTGGAGTTGGAATTCTGGCTTGTTTTGATTTTAGTATTTAGGCAACAATGAAATAGTTACTTCACCTCTCCATGTTGGTTTTCTGAAACAAAATAACATGTGAAGTCCTTGACATGAAAAAGAGCTGAATAATATTAGCGACTCCTGCAACAGCCTTTAATTCATGTATCTGTACTGCAATTTACGTGTAGAGCAGAAACTCACCCCTAATCCCAAAGGATTCTTTTTGATTGATGGAGCAATAAAATTAGCATCATGTAGATTACTAGGAGAAAAATAGCAAATTTAGTTACATATATATGGAGGGTCTCCATAGTACTGAATTCTAAAGTCAATGGAGCAAATGACTTAGCTATATATATCCTTAGCTAAAAAATGGTATAGGGAACTGGGACTTCAAGAGAGGAAGGGACTCACATGACTAGAAGAAGGTGACTCATACAATGTAGACCAGATACTCTGTGATTAGATGTTTGCCCTGCTATGTAGATAAGTTTCTCTAGTAGTTCTGATAAAAATCCTAATTCTGTGTACTATCTCAATTTCATTCTAGGTAATTAAAAGGAGTGGTAAAAGTTTCCTGTGAACCTTCAGGCATTGATTGACCTCAGCACAGAATAAGTCACGGACAAAATGATATGTCTTAGGAAAGCCTGTTTTCAATGTCTTTGGGAGACCTATCCCGAACATCTTGATGAAGCTTATGCATCAATACAAAATTTTGTTTACCTATGTTCTGACTGTATGTTAATGATATTTGTATTTGTTCTCTCTTTCACCATTAAACCTAAATCTTAAAATGGGCATTATCTTGCTTAGTGTGTTTAGTAGACAGTAAGCCATAGTAAATACTACTTTAGGGCATTTTCAAAGAGAAGGTTATCAAGCAGGAATTTCTGTGATTATCTGAAATTTATTTACCAAAAGATACAGGCAGTGATAACCACTGAAGAGAATACTAGATTAGGAGTAAATATATTTAAATTTTAATCTCAGAACATAGCATACAGAAACTACATGAATGCAGGGATCTTGTAAGTCTAGTTTTGAACCCCAGGTTTGTGTCTATTTGAACAACCTTCACCAAGTTACTGATGACAGTCTTCTCATCTGTTAAATGGACTTCAGAGCTGTTTTGCATTTACCCTCAAAAGTTATGAAGTCAAATGTATTAAAGGATGCTAAGAGTGTGGACAGTAATCTTTTTATGTAAGGTAGCTATTATCATTCTTTTACCACTTTATATAGGGTTTTCATCTTCCTAAACTTCATACACTAAAAGTATACCTATAAAAATATGAGGATTGATTTGGTAGTCTCTTAAGAGTCCTTTTCATTCTGAATGAAATTTGAAAACCCTTTGTGACTAAAACCCTTTATTCTACAAGTAAATGTAAGTCTTAATGCCAATTTTTCTTGGTAAGCAAATATCTTCCCAGCTCAGGCAATCACCAATTATATAGTGAGGTTTCAACTGACATCCTTACCATTGGGCTTAGACTCTGTCTCCAGATTTCCCCTTATTGTCTTAAGAAAGACAGACAGATTTGATTATATCACTCCATTTCTTTGAAATCTCTGCTGGAGTAGCTTCACCTGTCAGATAAAATCTCAATTTCCCAGGAAGATCTCTAAAGTCCTTGACATTCTAGACTGTAGTTTCATACTTGGGCATCTTGGTTTCATACTGATGGAGGATAAGAGTAGAAAATTTCAGATGAAGGCATCACAACATCAGAAACTGGAAGTGGGGTTAGAAATGACTAACATAGTTTTTAAACTATAGAAATGAGAAATCCTTAGGTGCCAATTGCTGTAGTAAGACTGCCATGGAAAATACTCAGAGGCATAGATTAAAGGTGGGGAGATGGGATGGAAGGCCATGAGAAAGAATCACCAGTCCTTACAAATCAACCTAGTCACATCCTAGATGTAACAATAGCAATTCTACAGAGGCATGAAACCCTCTCCTAAAGGACACTAGATCACTGCAATTTCTGCAGTTCCAAAATGCAGCTCTCCTATTCACTTGTGACTATGCAGGTAGTGCTCTTTCTCTTTCTCCTTTCCCTAATAAACCTGTCCTTTTAAAAGGTAATCTTCACCAACTTGTGTCTGTGCAAATGTCTTTGCTGGGTAAACTTGCTATGTGCCACTGACAGGGGATAACTTGGCATAAACTTTTCACAGAGGTAATCCAAGGACCCAGCTCACTGATGTCTTCAAAATGACATCAATATCACATTACTCTCATCAACACTCACTTGTTTCCTAAACATACCATGGAAGTTTTTTTTTCAACTTGATTATTATGGTTCTCTCAGCTAGAAATGCACCTCCCACCTCTATCCCTTTGTTTTCCTGGTATACTCCTACTCATATTTCAAGACCCAACTCCAGTCAAGTTGTCTTTTAAGCCTCTTCTGATTCCCCTAGGCAGTGTTAGTCATGCAGCCTCAGGATTTCTACAGGTCTAGTAGTTACCTTTTTGACTTATATTTTTCTGTTTACAAGTCTGGTTCCTCCAGTGAACAGTGACTCCTTAGTAGTGATGTGCCACAGGTCTGGAGTCAGACTGTCTGGTTTATGAACCTCTGTAGCCGTACTTACTAGGTGTATGAGCTTCTGGAAGCTAATCAACTTCTTTAATCCCCAGTTTTCTCACCTATAAAATGGAACTAATGTAGTCCCTTTTAAGGGTACTTATAAAAACTAAAAGGGAAAAATGCCTGTAAAATTTCTAACCCTAAGCCTGACAAAGTCTCAGTGACCATTATAAAAGGTAAAGTTGATGATGACATTAGAGTAAGTGGAACAGGAAAAGAAAAAGTGATGAAAAAGAAACCCCATTTATCTTTTCAGACCCCGGACCACTTCCCAGCATCTGGTACCAATTAAGTACTCAATGCATGCTTGTTGAATGAATACTTGCGCTACTTTACAGATCTAAAATGACAATTACCACTTATTTTCTCACTTCTGAGTTCAGGATATTGAACTAACTTCTGGGATTCCAGAAACTGAGGAGCTAATGGGGGGAGGGAGGGTTGAGGAGGAAAATGAGGGTCTATGAAGAGAAGGAAAGTTTATTGTTTGCGGTGCAGCGTCGGCATGAAATCATCCTACCTTTGCTGTTCAGTTGTTACTACCTTTTATTTCTCTTGGAAAACAGAAAAGTGAAAAGGTGAAGATTCCTAGTGTAGAAGTAGCCCCAACTGTAGGGACCAAGTCAGGGTGTACGGGAGGTCAAAGCAAACTCCTTTGATTTGCTCTGAGAACCTGAGGGCAAAACAGCAACCCAGCGAGGGGTTGGAATGCACCAGGCTTGGAATGTAAGTGTGCGTTCCCGCAGAGGGAGGGGTAGCGGGCAGGAAGGAGGAAGAGAATTCTGATAATAATGGAAGACAGAAAGGACTGGAACGCTGAGAATGGAAATGAATGAAAGTCCGAATTAGGGGAATAATGTATTTAGAAGGCATTTACGCAGAAGAAACCTAAACACAAGTCATAAAAAGTGAGATAAATTATTTCAATTAGTTCAAATCAACAACCGGGAATGCGACTTAGTGATGCGGTGGGAGAAAATAACAAAGAAAAAGAAAAGCCACAAGGGGTGGAGAGCAGAGCTGCTGCACTTAGAACAAAGAAGAAAGGAATGCACTCTTGTTTTCATTGAAGTGATGGCCACTTTCTGCGCTCGGTAGAGAAAATACACCAAATAAAGGGTGTGCATTCGTCTGTTCTTTTTCTCCTCCTTTCTTCTTAAGATTTTTTCGTTCAGTGCCAGAACCCTCGCGCACATTTTTGTTCTTTGCTCTTCAAGGTTTACATCTTTTCCCAGCCCCAACAGCCTTTTCATTTTCCCGGCCAGGGTGGGGAGGCTGTACAGGTCAGAAAACTGACGCAGTCTCTATCTCTTCTCATTGCCTGTGCTCCACTTAAGGTCCTTCCTCTTCCCTGGGGTCCTTGAGCTCCTCTTCCCAGCTCCCGTTCTTTCCAAACCCTGCATCTCCCAACCGAGGCGGTAAGGTAAGGGCTTTTGCTACTCTTGAAGGGTTGGCAGGATCCCCAAAGGGTATCGCTACCCTTCCTCTTCGGAATGGAAGAAACCATTATCTTTCTAAGAGTATGATTTCCGTGGCCGAAGACTGTCCTGTCTACTTGCTGCGGTCCTTGGCCGCGGGCCGGGCGGCACCTGGGTTGTGACCTGGAGAATCCAGCTGGGGGCGCCCCAGCTGACGACGCTCTAGACCCTGGCGGCCGGTGGAGACCAGACAGGTCTGTTAGTTAGGACTCCTTCGTTCCTGCCTTGCACCAGTGGGATCCTGGTCAAGATTTGGTCCCTTTCAGGTGTTCTAGGATTCTTTTCCTCCAGATGTCGGCCAAAACCCGCCTCGATGGTCACAAACCGTTGATATATTATTTTTCGGAAAGGACAAACTGATGGACATAAAGTCACAAGTATGTTATACACAAAAAGCATGTACGAGCTCATGTCTTGTTATCACTGGCAAAAAGGGAGTTCCAATGTTTTCCCAAGGTTTTGCTTGTATTTCCAGTAGTCCCAAGCTCTCTTTAAACCTTCAATATATTGAGTCCAGGGGTTCGAGACAACCCTAGGTAATATAGTGAGACCTAGTTTCTTAAAAACAAAAAACAAACAAACAAAAAACCCTTCAATATAAATGACAATTTAGATACACAAAATTCAAAAACTTTGTCTAGTAACCATGCTTTGCACTTACATCAACACCTGAACCTACCAAGAATAAATACAACGATTTTTGCTGGAAGGAATCCCTGAGTAACTAATAATGTGTAACTTTTGGAAAGCTTCTAGGATCGCTCCTCTGAAAAACCTAGACAGGATTGTCACACATCTGATAATAGAGACCAGTTGCTGCAAAAGTGAAAGGCCTGCCTCCGAGGGGTTCTGTTTTATATTTAGATGAGAATGCTGATGTTGGGATAACTGATATGTAGAAATATGAATTGATAGGGGAAACAAAATCATAAGAAATCCTTGGGCAATATTTGAAAGGAAGCATTTAATTTTCTGTCACTTAAAAAAAGAAACAGTTCAGTTCTCTGAAATGTATCTACTGCTTCTGAACTATATCTACATTATACAGTCAGTTAATAAAATATAATTCCCACTCAAGCAATTAAAGGAGAATATGGGGTTGCAATTGGGATTTTCAGATTGGCTAAAGCAAATAAAATAGTGCAGAAAGAATGAAATCAAACTTGTTGAAACTTGGATTTGCAGAAATATAAGGAAGCTTGGAGAAGATGAAATTAGGTGGAAAATGACCTTTTTATTATGTTCAGGAAGGCATTAGAATGTCAGGAGAAATGCTGCAGAGGAGATTTATTACCATAAATACAGTTGACAAGTTCCATTTTGTTGAGTATCTGGGATGGAGGAAGGAAACCAGCATTTCAGGAGGTGATTTTAAAAAGCACTGCCAAGTGTCCAGTAATCTAAGGAGACTTGAATGGAAAATGGTCTCCTGGGAGCCTCAAGGAACCCTGTTCCACAACACATTTGCTTATTCCCTGTCAGAGTATTTGTACAGGTAGATTATAGGGGATATGACATAAACTGGAACAAATATATGTCTGTACGGTATATAGATGTGCATATTTCCAATATTTCCAATAGAAATACACCACTTCCCTCTTTTTTTTTTTTTTTTTTTGTATGTTCGTGGGTGTGGGTGTGAATGTGAATATACACACAGAGACAAGGGGGAACTTTTCAAAAAATACCATTTTTTTGGTAACAAAGTTATATGTGTATATTGTTTTACATTTTGAAGAGCATTTTTATTTGAGACATACAAACATTGCACAGACTATAAGACCAGGTTAGGATTCTCAACTGAATGTGAAGATAGAAGAAGGGTAGTGATTTTTCACTTTGCTTTAAAATTTTTCAATATTAGTGACTCATAAGCACAAACTTTAAATTCATATGTGACCTCACAACATCTTTTTTATTAGTTTGAATAATTAAAAATTCAATAAAATATTTTAACAGTTATATGTACTTGCTCACTTCCTATTCATCTTTCTTACCTTTTATCCTTCATAACACTTCTTGCAATTTAACAACCTTAAATATTATATGTTCTTCTTGGTTGTTTTATGTTTTATGCTCTGTAGAATACATTCAGCAGAGACAGGAATTATTTTTGGTGGGGTGTGGGAAAGGACTACTTTTTTCTTCCTCTATATTCAAGGCCAAGAAATGTGCCTAGCAAATTGACATATTGTCTAGTAGGCACTCATTTGCTTGCTAAATCAATATATGCATGGAAGAATGAATGAATGAATGAATGAATGAATGAATGAATGTTCAAAAATTGTCTATTTGGATCTAGTAAGTGTATTTCAGTCACTGATTTTTGTATAGAAGGGTGTTATTTAAATTTAAAAACTATACAGAAAAGAAATTCACTTCAGGTCATGGACATCCAGGTCATGGAAACTGGATGTGGAGATCATAGTTCTTCCTTGTTTCCCTTTTTTCTTTCACAAAACATGGTCTTGAAAACACATTTTTGATTCCTAAATCATGCTTCTGCTATGACAGGGACATTTTTTGTCTATCTTTTGCCATTGCTGCCTCCTGTTTCCCTTTCACCTTCCCCTGCTTACATGGAGCCAGGAATGTATTTTTCCTGGATGAGTGCCCTTTACTTAGGATCTTTCCAGAATTCTTCCTCCCTCATTAAATTTTACTTACCCCCTTTTCCATTCCCTCTGGTATCTACTTTCCATTCTGGTTTGTGCTCTGAACAGGAAGTCCAGAAAGTTCAGCCATCTCCCAGGGAAGCAAATCTCTTTCTACAACATTGATAAATGAGAAGTAGTGTGGGTGAGAACTCAGTCTCTGCACATGAGACAGATGTACTTTCTGACTTTTACAGTTTGTGTGACTTTGGGTAATTTACGTCACTTTTCTAAACTTCTGTGAGAAACTTAGAGAATAGCACAATGATTTTATTTCCTAGGGTGACTTAGTATTAAATAGGAAAATGTAGGAAGAGTGTTTGGGAATAATTCTCTATCAGTAAACACTAATAAATATTAGTTATACTAGCAAAGTTCTTGATAGATGGTTTTATAAACTCTATTTCAGAGTTATCAGTGTTGGCAAATGAAACACTATTTGAAGCAGGCTAGAATTTTTTTTGAAATGGAACTTGTCAAATGCTGTAAAATTTCTTTATATTTGGCTTGAACTGTTGCCTTATAGCTTCTACCCACTGGTCCACAGTGCTTAATTGGAGAAACACAGACCACATGCTCTGATGAACTGAACATTTGTACATCTGCTAGTCCTGTCCCACCTCAAAATTTATATGTTGCAGTAATATCCCTCAAAGTAATGGTGTTTGGAGATGAGGCTTTCTGGAAGTAATTTAAATTTAGATGAAGTCTGAAAATGGTGCCTTGTGAGGAGATGTGCACCTTAAGAAGAAGAAGAGAGAAGACAGTTCTCTGTAAGCATGCACCGGGGAAAGTTTAGGTGAACACACAACAAAATGGCAGCCATCTGCAAGCCAGAAACAGAGCCAGCCCTCAACAAGAGTAGGATTTGTTGGCACTTTGGGTTTGTACTTCCCAGCCTCTGGAATCATAAAAATCAAATTTCAGTTGCCTAAATCGCTTAGTTCACAGTATTATGCTATAGCAGCCTGAGTTAATTCATGCCCTTTCTTAAGTAAATATTAGATATTTCTAAACAAGTATTATAGCTCATCCATATTGTTTCTATTTCAAGGTGAGATTTTCTACTTTCATAGTGGTCTCTCACCTCGTTATCAACTGATTGTGTTCTCCTTATGGTGATGCTTAGTTTACCTCTGTGCCTTTTCAATAGCTGTAGTAGATCAAAATACAATACTTAATTGCTGTTTAACTAGCACAAACTATACAAGAAATTTTATCTTTGATGATCTGGATGTTCTAAGGAGGCTTAGATCTGATCTTACTACATTTTTTGGGAACTATGTCACACAATTGGAGGTATGTCTAGGTTTTTAACTGGAAGTTAGATACAGAGTAAGAACTCCCAGTCTTTTTTAAATTTTATTTTAGAGATTAGGTCTCACTATGTTGCTTGGGGTTGTCTCTAACCCATGAACTCAAGTGACCCTTAGTCTCAGCCTCCCAGGCAACTGGGATTACAGGTGCATGCCACCACACCTGGCTAGAATTCTCAGTCTTTTTAAACAGATTCAGTCTGTTCTGTATACAAGCCAATAACGTGCATCTAACAGCAGAATTTAGCTTTTATTCTTTACAAATCACACTAAGGTAACATCTTGAAATTGCTTTCAACCTATTTCTCTCTCACAGTGCACATTAAAGATAGTATTCATAAAATACAATGAAAATGGCACATCCAACATTTGAAATTTCCATTTGCTAATTTAATTCCACCTTTTACTCTTTTATGTAAATAAGCATATTGGTACTCGTGTGAGTAATCCCAAGAGCTAAATGTGAGAAGCAGTAACCTAAAGTTTTTGGAAGAATACATAGGTGAATATCTTTTCTGACATTAGGAAATGAAAGAATCTATTTTACATGATCAATAGGAAAGTTAAGAAAGCATAAATATATATATATATATATATATATTTTTTTTTTTTTGAGACTGTCTCACTATTTTTGCCCGTGGAACCGCAGGCTCACGTTGCCTGGGGTACCACAGACTCAAGCAATCCACAGGCTCAGCTTCCCAGGTAGCTGGGACTACGGGCAAGCACACCACACCCAGCTATTTTTTTGGGACTAGGTATCCCTCCGTAGCTCCCAGCGGGACTCAAACCGCGATCTTCGGTTCTGGCCGCGGCTTCCTAGACTGCTGTTTACAGGCATGCGCCACCATGCCCGACCTAGAAAGCACAAATATTAAAGAAGAAATTGAGACAATGCTTCATTAAAACAAAAATATCGATCCCTGTAAACAAAATGAGATATTTTGTAAAATGTCTTTGACAGACAAATGTTTTCCCAAATTGTAAAGAATTATTGCACATCATTCAGAAAAAGAGAATTGATAAAGAAATAAAGGGCTTAAAAATATACTTTACAGATGAAATTATTTATTTATTTATTTTTTTGAGACTAGCTCTTGCTATGTTGTCTGGGGTAGTCCTGAACCTGGGGACTCAACTAATCCCTAGCATTAGCTTCCCAGGTAGCTGGGATTACAGGCAAGTGCCACCGCAACCAGCACAGATGAAATCTAATTGAAGAAAAATGAATGAAGAAAATTGGTGATAGTATAACCAGTGAAATGTAGCTTAAATTTTAATGAGTTAGCAATTTTTGGTGTAAATTTGATGTGATTTTATCAAAGAGTTTTATCAAAGAGTTAATACTCATCAGAGTTGTAAACATTAAAATAACTGAAGGAGTTCAGGTATGGGAACTCATTCTCTGCAGGTAGCAGTACCGATTGATACAATCAATCACTTTGGAAAACATTTGGGGCTAATTTAGTTGAATTAAGTTTGCGTATCCACATTTAATACATGAGATTAAGAAATTATAGAAAATATAGTTCCCTTTAACGATCCAGGTTGAGTCCAATTTGGGGGGCCTCTCCCACATAGTCATTTGAGGATTGATCTGTCTCATTAGTCAGTCACTTCCTAGGTCATTGTTCACTGATTGCATGTTCTGGGAGCTGGATTGCCAGTATGTCAATTAATTGTCCCAGAGTATAGGGAAGGGAATGAGAACATAGAAATGTAAATGTACAATTTTTAAAAGTTCAGACTAGCAAAATGGCTTTGACAAGGAAATGTCTCCTCTAGTCCTCTATTTTTTAAGAATAGGAAGGTAAAGAATAATGAACAATTTCACCATATTCCTTTGACATAAAAATTCTCCTCCTAGGTATATACTTTAAAGACCTCTTTTTCTAAATGTGTACCAGGAGATATTGTACAAGAATATTCATAGTAACATTGTTTTTGCAACAAAAAGCCATCCCTAGAAATAATCAAATTTTCTATCAATAATAAAACGAATAAGTTGAGTTACACATAGACTATCACATAGGCATGAAAAGAAACTAAAGTTGGACTTAGCATAATTAGATATTCCAGCAATGATAAAATGTAAGTCATAATATATAAAAGATGATCCATTTTCATAAAGTTGAAATGACGCAGAATTAAAAGATGTAACATTTAGCGACACCTACATGGGTGATAAAGTAAAAAAAAAAAAAAAAGGAATCTTGTGAGTAAGGATAATGGATGAGTAGCTGTTGTTTATTTTTTTTTTTTTTTATGTGGAGGGAAGTAGATAATTTGTGAAAAGCACTCAATAGTATTGAAATCTTTCTGAACTGAGTGGTAATTACATGACTTTCTTTTATTTAAACTGTACTCTACTATGTGTTTCTATGTTGAAGGACAAAAGCTTTCCTGAAAAAGCACATTAAAAAATAATGTTTTGAATTCTGTATTTTCATTATGCAATAATCGCGATTCATAATTTGCAATATGAGTCTTAAGATTTAAGTCTTAAGCATAATTATTATTTTACTCAGTGGATGGATTCTTGGAGGGAATTTCAACTATCCTAGGGCAAGACTTCAGGGATGATACTTTGGGGTAGTAGGGTGTGATTGCTCCTGTCCTATGAGGCTAACCTATCTCTCTCCTCTGACCTCTGATTAGGTAAACTCATTCTGTGCTCACCTGTATGCAAATCATGAAACAGAGCACAGATGGCATACTAAACACATAACAAGTAGCAAGGCTGTCAGTTTCTCACCAGTTCCTTTAATGCAGCACAATGATGAGGACATTGTTCTAGGATCAGTGTGCTTAAATTAATCATGGTTCTGCCCTATAACCATAGATAATCTTCTTAATATTACTTTCTTCATTTCTTAATCTATAAAATGGGACTGCTAATGGTGCCTACTTTATAGTGTTATTGTAGGACTTGAATAATATAAAGCATAATGATTTCACACATTCCTAGTATATATTAAATGTATATTTATATATCTATTTAAATAGTTGCTTTCAAATGCTATATAAAAGTATAATGATAGAAACTATTTTTCTATTAACAAATGTTTAATATATCAAGAAATATAATACACTATAAGATGAAATATAGTCTTTGTAAAAGACTATAAAAGACTTTGTAAAAGATGTGCAAAAACTAGTTCTAATAGGTGACAACTCTGGCTTGTAATAACCCCAATAAACCTTAGCCTCCATTTATTTTAAGGTATTAGTAATCTTTGTCTTATTTCTTTCAATACAATATTACCTATGAATATAGTAACTAAAGCTACAAGTTGTAACTAAAAGGTAGACTATCATACAAAAGAAAGTTAATCTCTTTAGAGTATTGTAAGCTTTGTTCTGAAAATTTTTGCTTAAATCTAGAGGTCAGAATGCTGAGGGTCACTAATATAAAATAAAATAATGTAAATTTAAGTGGTCTAATTATATGCAAATTTCTGATGTTTTAATGATAAATGATAGGATCTTAGTGTACTTGAATTTGGAGTTGCTTTCTATGTTGCACAAAACACTATCAAATAACTCCTTAATATATCCTTGTTTTTGAATTTTATTTGATTTTTGGAAATAACTAAAAGTCATTCGTAGCCAAATGTGGTGAATAATGTGAGCAAAATGTGTAAGACTATTTTTTTGGTCAAAAATGAATTATAATGTAACTAATGAGATTTTCACTTCAGCAGCTCATAAACTGGCTCAGAATACAACTCCAAAGAAGGTTTTAGATTTGGTTTAAACAGTGACAATATCTTTGGAATAATTTTATTTTAAAGACTACCTTTCATGTTGTTGTCATGTTGTATTTAGTCATATGCAGTACTGTTCTATAAACTGTTAAAATATTGAAATAATTCTGCACCTGTTACTAATAGACCACGTCCTGAATTTTTCTGACATGGTTCTTCGAACTTCCTTGCTGCCTCTACCTACCTATAAGTTAACTCATAGGATAACATGGAATTTCCAAATCTGCATTAATGCTGCAGCCTGTGTCAGTTCTGATTGACTAATGAGAGTGTTAATCAATTTGTTAAATATTTTGAGTATTACTACTACCTGTCGTACTGTCTGAGAAATAATTTTATGTTTATCTGAGTGCTAACTGTGGGTACTTTCTATAACATCAAGAGTAATATATTTCTATGGAATAAGTGATGGCCATTAAAAATTTTTAATAAGGTGCTGTATGTCACAGATAGAGGCTTCATATACATCTGCTATCAACACACAAATGACTTATTGCTGTTTGAAATACAAACAGGAATGAATCCTAAGTATTTCTTGTTTTTCTAAAACCCTAAAAGACATTAAATATAATTAATTCTGTCAATGATAATCCCATGGGATTATAAAACCCATCAATTTTATCATGTATGATAAAAAGGTAAAGTCCTAAATATTTATAAGGCAGATAGAACAGGTCAATTATATATGGAGATGTGATAGGAGAAAATTTTGAAAATCCATTTATGATGTTTACTTTCACAATGTTCAGCTGTTTCCAACTGAGTAACCTCATTGATATTTTTATTGGTCACAGAGTAGTGATTTTTTCATTTTTGTCATAAAATATCCCCATATTATTAGTAATTTTCATTTAGGTTTTTTTTTTTTTGGCATTAATTTTGATGGCCATCTACTGACATCATGACACCTATTGACATCATATTGACATCTATTGAAATCATTCAGGCCATAACAGTGGTTTTCCTATACTAATCCCAAAGTAGCTCTTTTATGAAGTGATCACTGTACTATAAAAATTACAAAATTCTATAAAAATTTGAGCTTTTTCTTTATATATCTCTTTACATAACTTTGCAAGTAATTCTGCTTTTCTTTGCTAATATCTTAAATTTTGCAAAAGAAGAAGAGAAGAAGAGAAGGAGGAAGAGGACAAGGAGGAGGAGGAAGACAAGGAGGAGGAGGAGGAGGAGGAGGAGGAGGAGAAGGAGGAGAGAAAATTAGAACCAGTTAACCTTAAGATTGCCAGGGTTCCAATACCTACCACAGTACCTGGCATAGAAAAGCATTTAATCAATTGATAGTGAAAGGAGAGTGAATTTGGCACAGAAATCATGGGTTTAAGTAATTTCATCAGTTACAATTCAGGAACTGTTGGTTGTAGGCCCTATGGCAACTATGCTAAGAATGAGATTTGGAACAGTCAAGCTCTCTGAACCTCCACCACTTGATTTTTAACTAGAGATATTGCATGATAAATGGTTTGCAGGTCTCTGGACTGTGTTGAGAAAAATGTTCTCACTTTGAGAGAAAGCACGATACAGATGCCAAAGTACAGACTGATATACATTCCTAATATGCTGTATGTGAAAGAGCTAGAGTAGGCTGATGAAACAAAGAGAAAGAAAGGAATGGAAAAGGAAAGACATGTTTATTGCCACAATGTCTAATAACTCAGGTTTTTTGTTACACTCTGTTAGAGCCTAGGAAGTAATGGGGTTTTCAACATACCAGCATGTACTAGGAAGAATTGTTTAATCTAATTGCTTCACTGAGGATACATATTTAGTGTTTAATGGTTGGCTATGGTTTTTTTACTTGAGAAAGAAAATTAGAATAATGTATACATGATATATTGCTATATTTAGTAAAACAATTGCAATATTTAGTAAAAGTAAACATTTTTATATCTATTATTATAGGTCAATAATTAGAAAATGTCTCAGTTTAATAATTATCTTACTCAAGGTCTCTCTTGAGGCTGAGTGGAAATTTTGACTGGGGCTGCCATCTTGTCATGGTTTGGCTAGATGTAGAAGAACCACTTCTAAGATGTCTCACTCACATGGCAGCAAGTTGTTGCTTGTTTGCAGACCTTGGCTCCTTCCTATGTGGGTCTCTCCTCACTGCTGCTTGAGTGTCCTCAAGATATGGCTACTATTGACTTTCTTCACAGTGAATCAGATGAGAGAATAGAAGATGATAGATTATCTATTGTAACAACTTTTAAAGACACATAATGTCACTTTTTAATAGCTATGTAATCAAGTAGGTTATCCTATTCTTTGATGAAGGAAATTACATAAGAATATGAATACCAGAAATAGATATATTGGTCATTATCAATCACAGATGCAAAAAACTTAGCATCATTTTATTGGAAATCAGAAACAATGGTGTATCTTGTCTTTAGTCTCCATTTTTCTAAAAACTTTTATTAATTTTGTGTATACTTACATGACCTCATTTAATGTTAGCTACAGAACTGTGTGGAATACTACTCAGCTCATTTTCAGATGAAAAAAATGGAGACTTTGTGACTTACACTATGTTACACAGTTAGCAGGTGATTTAGTTAGGATTTCAATCCATTGCCACATTTCATTTAAAAATACACTATCTATCTATCTATCTATCTATCTATCTATCTATCTATCTATCTATCTATCTATCTATCTATCTATCTATCTATCTATCTATCTATCTATCTATCTATCTATCTATCTATCTATCTATCTATCTATCTATCTATCTATCTATCTATCTATCATCTATCTATCTACAATTAAAAGCAAACAGGATGACAACAATTGTTTAATAAATCTAAACAGAAGATGAGATAGAATCAAGGGTTTTTATGCCCATGTATGAGATATTACTCAGGATTTATCTTGCCTGAACTTCTAGCAAAGTTAGATAAACTCTCTTAATTGCTGAACTTTCAGGACATTTTCCAAAGTTCAGCTGGTAGTTTTATATGGGAAAATATGATTTTGCATGGTCTTTAGCATTTCTCTCAATTTAAGAAACAATTGATTTATAAATAAATATTCTAATAATTGAATTATAATATGATAATTAATATCAGGATAATTATTTACCTTAACCTCACTAAAATATTCATATTTTGTTGGCAGTTTTTCAGTTTATTGTATTAATTGGGATAATCTGAGTTATGCTGGTATACATCATAATTTCTATGTTTTGAAACAATAAGGATTTATATTTAGCTCATATATGTTCAGTCCATGTTAGTGTGATCTTACTGCTGCATGTCAGAAAAATTTTGATGCAGACTTGATATTACATGTTTTCAGGGCAGATACAGGGTTTGTGGGACTTGCAGCTTATACAACTCTGGATACTACAACTTTACAAAATTGCAAATACAGAATTAAATATAAAGTTTTTCAAAAAAATTTATTTATATATGTATTTCACAACTTCGTATTCCCTGGGATTCTCCCACCACCTCCCCTAAATATAAAGTCTTAAAATATACAAATAAAGTGCAAAGTACACACAAAGTATTCTTAAACTTAAAAAACATTTTAATTAGTTTTATAATAAATCATTGAAAAGGAATATGGCCAATTTCACCATGACTTCTCAACCTTCAATCTGGAAGAGATACAGTCCAACCTCAGAATGGCTTGGACAGCATAATTCTGCAGTGTGTCCCCAAGGACAGCTGAGAATATTTGGTAAACAGCAGTACTAATTACTATAGTAATCAAGGAGCAGAGGCAGGAGAGGAACATTATTTGAATACACAATCATTTCACCTTTTAAATTGTGATGCATCCTTTTGTGCAAAAGGTTATTACCTATATCTCAGACAAAGTTAGGTTTCTTGATCTCCTTCCCAGGGATAGTAAAAATGTGAGTATAGTCAATCCTGCAGCAGTAATTTCTATTTTTTTCTTTTTCTTTTTTTCAGATTGATACATTTTTGTCTCAGATATACTATCTTTTTGCTAAGTTATCTTAGCAAAAATTGTCTATGTATTAATATACTAATATTAATATACTAATGTATATAATATGCTAATATTATATACATATATAGTGTACTCTAGATAGGTATCTGTAGATATACTCTACTTAGACTACATAGAGTACATATATGCTAGAACATATAGTAAACTATAGATAGGTACCTGTATGTATATATGATATATAGGTATATGCATATAGATCTACATCTCTCTATATGTATATATGAATAGATTTACTTACATTTATCAATAGCATAATTATATATAAGTCAATAGTACATATATATCTATTGTGTAGCTAAAATATGTTATCCATTATATATTATGAAACTTCATTATATACATATATGTACATATATAGTATACATATGCATTATATACTCTGCATAGTATAGATACACATATAAAAATGTTAGGTTTCTCTCCCTCCCTCCTTCCCTCCCTCCCTCCCTCCTTCCCTCCTCTCTCTCTCTCTATCATCCATATAGATATATCTATCTCTATATTTACATAGGTATATAGATATAAACACATATACATATATAGCTATATCATATCTATCTATGTAGATATATGTTGGTATATACAGGTATATAGCTAGATAGGGAGAGAGAGACCTAGTATTTTCATATGTGTATATATACTATGTATAGTATACAATGTATATGTATACTATATATACACATATAATTGTATGTAGATAATGTAGTTTTATAATATACAATGGATACCTAGATGTATTATAGCATTATAGCTATACAATAGATCATGTATATATACATGCATACATATATACCTATATATAGATATGTATACCTATCTATAGATATATATATACTTATATAGTCAATATATCCCCTTCAAAACTAGTGTTAATGATACTTATATGCCTCAAAATAGATGAGTGTTTTTGTAAACAAACCAACTCCATGAAATTGTTGTCCAGATTAAAAAAAACAAACAAACTTGTGTTGATATTATACACATTAGTTTGGTACAAAAGAAAAATTGCATACAATAACTTATAAAAGATATTTTTAAACTAAGTTTAGATTATAATGAAAAACACTTCTTTGGCAAAAGCAAGCAAAAATTATATGGAAAAATAATTTCAAAAATAATTATTAAAAGATGAGCAGCACAGAGTTGCAGGATTAGCAATTTTTGTTCAATGTTCCATAAAGCATAAACATAGATTCTTTTAATAAAAATAAGTGGAAAAACACAAATGTCAAAGAATTACTTGTGCCAAATTTGAGATTTGATAGCTAGATGGCTTCCTGCACATTATTTAATTAAATAGCTAGCTCATTTTCAAAAATCCATTTTCTAGGCAGTTCAACAGATGTTTACTAGCCAGTTGTAAATGGAAATGCATATTAGAATAGTTCAAATTATTAACATGCAATATAAGGATGTAAAGATAGAAAATTTCAATGGATTTGAACATCTCTGTGTATTTCTTTCAAAATAGGATTTTAAGTATATAAAGCACTTGAGGAAATGGAGAAGGAAGTCTTACTATTTACCAAATGCTTTTTGAAGTTTTTTGAAGTATTCCCTCATTTATTTTATTGGATAATACTATAGGACAGGCATTATGAAAATCCTCACTTTAGTGCTAATGAGAATTAGATCTCTAGAAAGATGTTTTAATCAAATGTGGTGTGTGAGTCTATAATAAGCTTTCTAGGTGCCGCTTGCTGCCAACACCTCTGTGCTTGTGTTTACACTCACAATATTTCTACTTGTAATGTACTTAACCTGCTGGTTCTTTGTCTATAAACTCTTTTCAATCTTCAAAATTTGCTGGTGCCCAGCTCTCCTTCATGTGGCACAGAGCATGAAGGACAGAGCAATATTCTACTACACTGAATTTATCTATCAAATTTACCTGTGACAGCAGTGACTTGGCTGTTAAACTGCTTGAAGGCAGGGACCCTGTCTTATTCACTTCTAGGCTCTGCTGGAGTTCCCTTACCAGCCACACTTTATGGAAAAAATGCAATTACATTTACACTTACAGAATAAGTGTACAAAAGGAGAAATAGGATGAGAAGTTGGGGAAGAAGACCCTTTTTCTGACTACTGCACAAGGCAATGCAGCTGATGGCTCAGGATTTGGGGGGGGGGGCTGTCTTCTAGGGAGGGCAGACAGAGGAAAACAAGGACCTTTGGAAAAGTCACATTGTGAGGAAGAAGGATGGAGTCTTTGTCTGCTTCCACCTTCCAGCCTTTTGCTTCTCCCTAGTGAGAATTAATCTCCTTGGAAGTTACCAGTGCCTCCATTTCTAAATTGTTCCCTGACACCCATTAAACAGTCCTTCATTTAATCTTCAAAGTAGATGTTTTCAACGTTTTGATTTTTTTGCTCATCATTGATATTTTCTGTATTAATTTGATTTTTTAAGTGTTGCTTTTCATATTGATTATTGAATAATGTTGATTACTGAGACTTTTGCAAGGATTAAAATGCTGTACTTCAACTTTCCTGACCTTAAATCCAACATTTTTATACAAGTCCACATATTCTTGCATATCTGGGTTTGTCAAAATATTGCTAGTTTAAAGATCTCTAGTCTAAGGCAGACAATTTGCATGTCACCAGATACAGGACCTCAACGGTCACCTGTCAGACTCCAGACAAAACCAGAATGACCCTGCCATTTATATTCATTTATTTATTCAACAAATATATACTAAGATTCTGTGTATCATTTAAAGGCAATAACAGACTATTGTAAAAATCACAAGATTATCATATTTATTTTTAATTTCTACTGTAATTTTTGGGGGGTACATAACTTGTCTATTTACATTCTGTAATTAGCAGTCTGTTGTCTTAATCACTTGGCCCCCTTGTCCAGTTCCATTGTCTTATGTAATTAAATATGTGAAATAACTATGACTCTTACAGGGGAGCTAGTGTATTATGCTCAGCTGCTTGCTGCCACATCAGAATAACCAATTTATAGGAAAATGTTGAGAGCAAAGTCTGTGGGTGTGCCTGTTTTGCAGCCAGCCCGATCTGGGTAGGTTCATCATCTGTTCAGAAGTTAAAGAATGTTATGGCTATTGGTATTGTCTTCACAGGGTTTTTAATAATGAACAAAGGAATATTGAATTCCTCCATACCCCAGGTGATGCTACCCTTTTATCATCTGCTCTCAAGCCCAGAAGGGCTCACTTACATATTCACAGTCACTAGGCCCAGGCATGTACAATCATGGGGAGGGTGTGATACCACAGCTGCTGGTCATAGAGGCTAATGGTGGAAGGGCATGAAAAGCCCTAATATCCACTTAACCTACCCTGCCCTACTTCTGAACTACATTGTGAACCATCTTTCAATTAAATAGAAATTTAGTTGCCAGGAAGCTCATATCCACATATTTGTATTATTGCAGGATCTTTTATATTTTTCTCATATATTTTTCATTTATACTTGACTGCTTTAAAAAAATTTAGGTTTCAGTTTGTTTACCTTTTTAAATTTTTTTGCTATATATGTTACATGGTAAAGATCAGAAAATTTTTTTATGTATCATTTATTATATCTCAAGGAGCGATGCCATAATAATATAATGTTCAGAGAATACTGGTAAATGAATTTCCTTATAGTTGAACTTCCCAGGTTGAAATACTAATGCAAAGCTCATTGATACACTAAATACCAACTGATATATTACTATAAGCTCATTTTATACTAAGTATACTGCTGTGGTTCTAAGAAAAAGAAATTAATTAATATGAAGCTGAAATTGATTCATTACTGCGACACATAATTACTTCAAACTAAATTCCAGTTGCTTTGGAATTTATATAGAGGACATGCTATACTAGATAATGAGCAGATGCAGACTTAAATGAGTGACTAAAAACATATGGTAAGAAGAAACTCAGAAAGATAAGCTAGACATCACTGGGAATTTTAAATAAGTTGGTGGGGGGGAGTCACTGGATTTTTAGAACAAAGACGGTATCAAAGGGATTGTGATGAGATAAATATGAGTATCTGCAAGAGCAAGCTGTTTCCCCTTATGCTAATTGAAGTCTCTAGCTCATATGTTTTTGAAGACCAGCAAATGAACCTGTAAGATTTTGGTATGTGGAGCTATGGTATATGATGATGCAGCAGGACTCAGAATGCTTTTTTTTCTACACATTTTACTTTCAAGGCATCATGATTAAAACTGAGGAATCATAAAGAGGCCCTTCAAACTGGCCTATCACTTTGGACTTATGAAGGAGAAATATATTAATGCATTAAAATAAGAAATTGAGAAAAATCCTCAGTACATCGCAAACAAAAGTAGAAAGCAGATTATGACCATGGCAAAAATGGTAACATTTGCAGTTATAGATACTATGATATAAGGAAACCTGGGATACAAATATGCAAGAGGTTTTGCTGATAGCCTGTATCTCCTGGGTAGGTGGCATGTTTCCAAATTTTCTTGTGATGAGTCACTTTGTGCTATAAACTTTAGTTATTCTAACAAGACAATGTGTGGCAATTACCAGTATATTTTTTCATGTTATTAAGATTCTTTATATGTTGTTGATAATCAATCCTGATTAATCAGAATAAATTAGTGAAGTTAAATCTGTTCACATATATCACTTCCTGTTTTCATATTCATATTTATAGGAATCAGTGCACAAAATAAGCCTGTAAATAATCTTCCATTCAATTGCTCTTTTAAAAATAGGACTCCAGTCAAATTAGTGATTAGGTAAAACTTCATTAGTTTTCTACAGAAATACACCCAGTTTTTATAGACTGTTTTAAATATAGCTATTACAGTATCATTTAGTAAGAATTTGATATCTCTTTAGTATATCTCATCTTTCAATTCATTTATGCCTAGGGTTTTACAAATTAAGAGCATAGATGATACTTAAAATGTAGTAAATAGCAATGAATGTTGAGTATGTATTACTTCATTGGAAGGATATTTGTATTAATTGTAAACACTGTTAAGGAAAAATACTGGGAAGCTATATCGTTGTGACTGAATACAACATGATAGTCATACTTTCAAGTGATTTTAAACTGTTTAGGAAATAATGTTAATCATGAATGTTCTATAGTTCATTGTCAAAAACAATTTAGCTTGAACATGTTTTCTCTAATTGCTATCATTCACTTCAGAGTTCCTCTCACATTGTTATAAGAAAACACTTTGAAGTTACCATATTAGACCACTCTTGAGATGTGTCCCTGGACATGCACACTGTAGTGTGTCTTACCCACAAGATTAGTGCTAAGTTGTAAATAAAATGCTGCCCTTGCCTCTCAGCATCTGCCTTGTAATGCTAAAGAGCTTGAAACTTTTGGACAGAAGAAACATTTCACAATTATTTCAACAAAATCCAACTGAATTACTGTGGATACCTTTTTAAAGGATAAATTTTGCAAACAATACTTACAGAGTAAACCACTTACTGAAAAGTAAACTAATGGTCATTCCAGGGAAGTAATCTCAGAGGCAGCTGTGTGCTTACTAAGGAGTAATAATATGATAAATACTATCTTGGACGCTTGGAATCTTTAAAAAATTTCTAAACTCAAAAGACTAGAAAGAAAGAGGAATAGAAAAGCTAACGCTTAAGATATGATAGGCCACTGCCATCTTTCTAGTTAGGACTGGAAGTGAATGGCAAGTTCATGTGTCTTAGTGAAGCAACATAATGGAGTCTGGTGTGAACTGTAGCACTAAAGAATCTTCTGCATTTGAGAAGCAGAGTATTAACCTAATTATTACAGGGTGGGGGAAAGGCAAGTTTTGTCACTAGTGTCACATAGATGGATTTGTGCAGTCTCGAGCAAACCAGATTTTTGAAATGGAAACCTTTAATGATTTTTATAACACCACCCCTACTTTCTGAAAGTTTTTTTTTTCAGTCTGTGTGGGTAGAAATCAGTCTTCTCATGGGGAGATTTTCATGATTTTTATAGCTCCTTCAAATAAAAAGAAAGATCATTCTTCCTGTCATATACACTATCCTTATCTGTCTCCCCACAGGATCTGTCTAGTCCACTGGGCTTATATTCACATTCCTGGACCAGCTTCTGTGCAAGGGTGAAGAGTTACTCTAATAAGCCATTGTGGGTCTAGGGAGACCATCGCTTAATTAATGCCAGCACGGTGGAGGTTAAAAAGATGTCATTTCCCCCCACAGAAGAGATAAAGGGTAAATGAAAATTCAAAAGAATTCTCTTCCAAGGATTAACATAATTTCTTCTGAAACCAGCTAAAATGTAAAGATTTTGCTATGGGAATAAAATTATACATTTTCATACAGAAAACCTGACTAAAATATATTATTTGTTATCAAATAGAGTACTATTGAACTATTATATAGCTTTTCATCCAGAAAAAAAAATTATCTGCCTTACTTTACTTGCCTGTAAGGGGGTTAGAGGTTTACCATTTAGTGGAGTCAAAATGACTCAAGGATTTAAAAGGCAGCTCTGACTTATTAGCAACCTGTGGAAGGTAAAACAGTAAATCACCTCCAGTTACTATCTTCACCATCTGCAGCATAGGGAAAGTTATATTAGATGCTAGGAACTCACAGATTGCAGGAACTGATGCAGGAAATAGTGTTAGGGTCCTTGGAAGAACAGTGATGCATAAATAATCCATGTATGAGAAACAATTTGAATGGCATGCCAAATTTTCAAATCTGAAAAAATCTAAATTGTCAGAGTTTCTCTCAGAAACATGTTCGTTATTGTCTGGCCCCATCTCACTGTCTTAAGGTGGACTTCAGTTTTCAAAATCCCAGTGAAATTATCTTGTGGCTTCCTTCTTGTTATACTCGAGAATATATTCATTTTTTTTTCTTGAGGTCTCTTTAGACAATTCTTTTAAATATGTATGTATATATACATATATGCACATATATATTTAATTGTTGAGGTAACTTTTATTTACAACATTTACTATGATTGGGGGGCGGGGTAAGTTAATACCTCCTTAAAAGAACATCCCATCACACCTATCTCCAAAACACCCCAGACTGTTAGGCTTCCTCCTCCGTTGTTCCCATCCTCACTCTCTCCCCATGGTGCCCTGTGTTCTGCAGTTATATTTCAAGAACTTGTTAGACTTTTTTTTAGTTCTTCTGCTTATTTTTTTAATATTTCATCTATCAGTGAAATTATTCAATGTTTGTCTTTCTCCCTCTGACATCATATTTAGCGTAATTGTCTCCGGTTCCATTCATGTTACTACAAATGACAAGAATTCATGTTTTTGGTAATACCTGAATCATATTCTATTTTATATATTTACTCAATATTCTAAATCTGTTTGGACGTCATTGGGCACTTAGGTTGGCCCCAAAACTGGACTATTGTAAATAGTGTTGCAATGAACATAGGTGTGTACGTATTCTTTTTTTTTTTTTAATTTATTTATTTATATATATTTCACATCGTTTCAGTCCCTGGGGGTCACCCACCACCTCCCCTTCCCACCCGCTCCAGCTGGTCCCCATTCTCCCCTTGTGCAGTTTCATTTTGTTGACCATATATTAGTGAAACCATTTGGTTTCTGTCCCTTTCTGTCTGGCTCGTTTCTGCTAGAATGATTTCTTCTAGGTACATCCAGGTTTCCATAAATTCATCAAATTTGTCATTTTTAATTGCTGAGTAATATTCCATTGTGTATATGTACCACATTTTTTTCATCCAGTCATCTGTTTTGGGGCATTTAGGTTG
>PVHY01005906.1:5876-78970 GCA_004024945.1 Uropsilus gracilis | reverse complement strand
TCTATCTATCTATCTATCTATCTATCTATCTATCTATCTATCTATCTATCTATCTATCTATCTATCTATCTATCTATCTATCTATCTATCTATCTATCTATCTATCTATCTATCTATCTATCTATCTATCTATCTATCTATCTATCTATCTATCTATCTATCTATCTATCTATCTATCTATCTATCTATCTAATCTATCGACTAGGTCTCACTATTTTTGCCCGTGGAACCGCAGGCTCTTGTTGCCCAGGGTACCACAGACTCAAGCAATTCCCAGCCTCAGCTTCCCAGGTAGCTGAGTTGACAGGCGTGTACCACCATGCCCAGCTACTTTTTGGAACTAGGTCTTGCTAAGGACCCCAGGTGGGACTTGAACTGCGACCCCTAGCCCCAGCCGCTTCATAGGCTGAAGCTTACAGGCACAAGCCACCATGCCCGGCTCCATAGTTTTATTTTTAATTGTAAAATATTTTCATCCATTTGGAAGTTGCTTTTGTATATGGTATGAATAGATGGCACATTATTTTTCTCCAGATGACAGACACTTGTAACAATACCATTATTGAATTCATTTTTCTTTTCTTTTTATTATTTTTAATTTATTCCACACACACGCATATATATTTTTCACATTGTTGTATACCCCAAGGTTCTCTCACCATCTTGTCACCTGAGAACCATCATCTTAATCTCTTGTGCTCATACATTTCCTGATTTTACTCTTTCCCCCTCCCTTGCTCTGTGCTTCAGTTCTGTTGACAGTTTGTTAGTTTTAAGTTTTACTTGTCCTATTGTTTATTTGTTTCCCCTGTAGCTAACGTAGAGGTGAGGTCATCCAGAATTTCTCTTTATCTTTCTGGCTTATTTCCTCTAGCATGATTCCTTCTAGGTCCATCCATATTATCACAAATGCACCAAAATTTGTCTTTTTTATTGCTGAGTAATATTCCACTGTGTAATTATACCACAACTTTCTGATATATTTATATGCTTTGGGGTATTTGGGTTGTTTCCATATCCTGGCTATTGTAAATAGTGCTGCAATAAACATAGGAGTACAGGAGTCCTTTTGAATTGATGTTTTGTATCCTTTGGGTAAATTCCCGGAAGTGGGATTACTGGATGGAATGTTAGTTCCATTTTCAGGAGTTTGGAGGGTCCTCCAAACAGCTTTCTATAGTGGCTGGATCAGTTTGCATGCCCACTAGCAGTGTAAGAGTGTTCCTTTTTCTCCATATCCATGTCAACACTTAATGTCCAATTTTTTGATATGAACAATTCTTATCAGTATAAGGTGCTATTTTACTCTCGTTTTGATTTATATTTTCCTGATTATTAGTGATGTTGAGCATTTTTTTCATATGCCTCTTGGCATTTTGTATTTTCTCTTCTGAGAAGTGTCTTTTCAGCTCTTCTGCCCATTTTTAAAAAAAATTATTTATTTGTTTATTATATATCTTTCACATCTTTGCATTTCCTGGGGATCACCCACCACCTTCCTTCTCTGACCATTCCCTCCCATTCCCTCCCCACGCCCCTCCCCCCCGAGTTGTGTTCTTTAGTTTGGTTGTTAGCTTGTTTGGACTTTTCCTCCTGGCCTTTTGCTTGTTTTTCCTATTACCCATATATTAGTGAAGCCATTTGGTTTCTGTCTTTTTCTTTCTGACTTGTTTCTGCTAATATGATTTCTTCTAGGTCCATCCATGTAATCTCAAATTCATTAAGTTTGTCATTTTTAATTGATGAGTAATATTCCATTGTGTATATATACCACATCTTTTTCATCCACTCATCTCTTTCAGGACATTTGGACTGTTTCCATTTTCTTGCAATTATAAATAGTGCTATAATGAACATCCAAGTACAGGTGTCCCTCAGTATAAGTATTGAGGTTTCCTTTGGGTAGATTCCCAGAAGAGTGATTGCTGGGTCAAATGGTAGTTCCATTTTCATTAGTTTGAGGGTCCTCCACACTGCTTTCCATAGTGACTGGACCAATTTACATTCCCACCAGTAGTGTAGTAGTATTCCTTTCTCTCTGCATTCACGCCAGCACTCGTTATCTGATTTATTGATGTGGGCCATTCTTACTGGTGTAAGGTGGTATCTCATTGTGGTTTTTATTTGCATTTCCTGATTACTAATGACAGTGAGAATTTTTTCATGTGCCTGTTGGCCATTTGTATTTGCTCTTTGGAGAAGTGTCTTGTTAGTTCTTCTCCCCATTGCTTGACTGGTCTTCTGCCCATTTTTTGACTGGGCTTTTTGCGTCACTTTTGTTGTGTGACCTCTTTGTGGATCTGATATCAGACTTCTGTCAGTTGAGTGGAATGCAATTTTTTTTCCCATTCAGTTGGTTATCTTTTTCTTTTGGTTATTGTCTCTTTTGCTTTGCAAAAAATTTTTAGCTTGATAAAGTCCCTGCTGTTTATATTTTCCTTCATTTTCTTTGCTTGTATAGAGGTGTCCTGGAAGATGTTTCTGCAGTATAGGTCATGGAGTGTTTTGCCTATGTTTTCCTCTATACAACTTTTTGGTATCAGGTCTTATGTCTAAGTCTTTTCCATTTTGAGTTGATCTTTGTGCAAGAGATGAAGGAGTAGTCTGGATTCATTCTTTTGCATGTAGTAGTCCAGTTTTCTCAGCATCATTTACTGAAGATACTATCCTTGTTCCAATATATGTTTTGTGCCCCTTTGTCATAAATTAGTTGATCAAGCATGTGTGACTTTATTTCTATACTTTCTGTTCCATTGATCTGTGTGTCTATTTTTATTCTAGTACCATGCTGTCCTAATTATTATGGTTTTGTAGTATAACTAAAAGTCTGGGAGGATGTTGGCAGCCAGATGCAAGGTACGAGAAATGAATTCACAAGAAGAGAATAGGCTATGGCTGGGTAAATCTCTTCTCGTGAATTCATTTCTCAATACCTTGCATCTGGCTGCCAGCAGGAGTACAATCCCTCCATTCAAGTGAGTTCATTTTTCAAAAGGTGATTGAACTCTCTTACTAGATTCAAAATTCAGTAAGAGCAGAAATCAAGAGCATTTTGATCATTGCTCTATCTTTAAGAGTCTTATACAATCCCTAGGTCAGCATCAGTTTTCAATGCTTAGATAAGTAAATGTTCAATTGTGCAGTGAAGAAAAGAATTATATTTCATATTCAGTTTCTTAACATTCTGGAAGAAAGAAATATTACTCATATTATCTTTTTAAATTAGAAGAGTCTATTTCCAGAACTATAATGGTACTTATTTGTAAAAAATAAAATGAACTTCTTCCTGAAACAGCTTCCAAATTTCCATGTAAAGCTAATATCTTTCAGATAACAAAAAAACCAATCAATTAAACTTTCAAAACAGCAATTAACAAAATATGTTCATGGTGAGCCTACTATTAGTAAATTCTGTGCTGTGTTTGATATTTCAGAAGAGTATTTGAAATATGGCTTTTGTCTGTAGTGAAGTCACTTCATACCACCTAGCACATAAGAGTGTTAATTAAAAGTTTGTTAAAGAATGATCAAAATGAGTAAACTATGACTTTGAAACAAAACATTTCCATGTGTAAGGTTTAAATTTAAGCATGTATCTTGAGAAATGATTCAAGGGATAATTATTCTGGTGGGAAATATTATATTTTGTACATGATAGCAACCATGCTATCAACTACATTCTTTGTCTTAAGTGATTTATGGAATTTTGGAATCCAGTGAAACACATTGGCAACAGAGACTTAGATATTAAATGAGACAGTTTACTCTGAAATTTCAAACTTCTTAAAGCGGAGCCTTGACTACAACAGTAATTTGTAAATATAATATGGACTACTTTATATTTCCCCCTAAATTTATCTAAGTACAGCTCATATATTTTAATGTGCCTTAAAGTATATTTATACCCACATAATTATATGCATATGATCAGAAAGTAAATTTTCTATTAGCTGTTGACATGCAAAATTGTATGCATCTATATATATACTTTTCCTATTTTTTTTTAGAAGTGATTAATTAGTGCTCCAGTCATAAAGCTTCTATTTTCCTCATCAATGACAATCTCAAGGCCTCTGAGCTGCCTCTTGTGTGACCTTGGTTTAAAAGCACAAAGAATAGCAACCTTGAAACTGGCATCAATAAGATTCATTCTACAGAAACCAGATGCAGCACAATAGAGAAAAAACCCACATTTAATTTTAAGTTTTTACAGAAATTGCTCTCAATATTTCTTTCTCTTAAAGACTTTTAAGTGCAAACACCCTTTGTCTCACAAGGGGAAATACTGCCATTCTGCCACTGAACACAGGCCAAGGCAGAGACACTATTTGGAGACACTATAGCATTGTCCCCTTTGACGGACACGTGGCGGTAGGATCACTGCAACCCTGGGACTGAGTAACACAGCTGGATGTGATCATTTTGTGGAGAAGTTTTGACTTGAGTGGATCCTGTCTATACAGCACGAAGAAAAGCATGGTTCAAGGGCGAAGCATACATTCTTCTCTACTTGAGAGGAGTTGTTTTCCATTGTCTTATGTTAGTGTTCATTTGAAGGTGCACATCCATGCATGTCCTTTGCCCACAGGATTTAATGGCCCATTGTTTCTCTCTTCTTTGGTCAGAATGCTTATATTAGTGATAAATCTGTCTGTTGGAGTGGGGCTGGTAGGGTTGTGGATGAAGATTGAGTTGGAAACTTGCTCTTAGTTGTTAGTCTATTTTTTTCCTGTGTCATGATTACTTTTCTCTTAAAATTAACTCACACTTTGTTAAATTGCCTTTCAATTTTCATTTGTAGTCATGTAATGTGTATCTTAAAGTGAAACTATAAGACTTTCTTATCAAATATATAACTATATATAAACTGTCCTCATCCTCCCATCCTCTCATCCATACATTTCTATTGTCTCTTTACAGAAAATATTATCATACTTACATATAACATAAGGAGGAGTTACATTCAAAACCTGGATAACATGTGTAGTCAAGTTTAAATTTCTCAATTTCAATTTCAAAAATCAAAGAAGTATAGCCAGTCTTTATTTTCTCTCAGTACAAGGGTATAATGGTAGATGCTTAGTAATTGCATCTGGGCAAGAGGGAAACCTGTATTCATACATAGCATTTGCAGAATTCTGTGGTTTAAATATTCCCACCATGGTCTATCCATCTCAAGCTACTGGTGAGATGTCAGTGAAAGTTTGGTTTTGGATTAGCTAAGAAGATATGCCACAACTGGCTCTTTGAGCTTTTGCTAAGAGCTCAGACACTCCACTGTCTTTATGTCTTCCATCTGTCTCTCCCTTCTACTTGAACACTCAATTCAGACCTTTGTTTCTGATTGCCTAAAATATTACAACACCAGAAAGTCATAATTTCTTTGCCCCCTCCCTTTCTCAGCACTCACTCATGGCTCGTATCAGTCAATTAAGAAAAATCACATTGAGACTCTATGAGCAATTCCCTGAGAAGAGCACTTTGCATATGTAGAAACATAATTCAGCATGCTGTCATTGCCTACACATTGCTTATAAACTAGCTAGAAAGACAAATAAATGCATTGTGAAAATCCAAACGTGCATGAGAAAAATATCAAAGGAATGGTTCCAATGTATTTTTTTAAAGAGATACTGAAAGATTTACACCAATGTTTAAACCTGGAGCTGGTGTTTAAACATCAGCAGTCTCTACAGAAGTTCTACCTTGCAGATTAGCAGTAGTTGAAGCAGCAGCTGCACAGGGAGAGCCCTGTTGATGGATCATGGAGGCAGTGATGCTGACAGGAAGACCTGGGGTCCTCTATGCCAGTGTGTTTTAGTGACAAGCTCGGAATCCAGTTTTTAATAGCACTTCCTCACTCTCAGTGGACTTATACTACCCTCACTAGACTTATGATGTGATATGATGTGACTGTGGCCATGGATCCCAAATTACCTCTGTTTTGCTATCTTAGTTTGCTCACCTTCTGTAGTTTCTACTTTGCAAAGTCAACAAGAGCTAATTTATGTTGCTTGTGGCTAAGGAATCTTGATAATGGGGAGAGGAGTGGGGAATAGAGGATGTATGGGTAAAATGAACAAAGAAGTAGAATCTGGAGTCATGTTACCCAGCTGTTTTAAACACACATTTCTATACTCTACCTTTTGTTTCCCTTTTGACTGGATTTAGCTGATCTTCAGACACTCTGTCAACTGCACTATGAAGATTCCCACCTTTCTACCTCTGCTCATTCAGCTTCTGCACCAATAGTCCCTTCTTTCCACTTAATCTAATTAAATTTTACTTATTTTTAATGGTCTTGATGAAGCACTGTTCAATTTGCCAAATCTTTCTAGATTACCCTGACTGATTAAAATCTTTCCCTCCTCTGCGCATTCAGAGTACTTAATGGCATTAGCAAGCATTTGGAGTGGATATTTTGATGATATGAATGGTACTCATTCCCCATCTCTTCCACTGTGGGTGGAAAATATATCCTTTCCCTATGGATGCTGTTCTTGACCATGTGACTTGCCTTGGCAAATGGAATGTGAACAGAAGTCTAAGTGTGTGCTCCTGGGATGCATCGTGAGAAGATTGTAACCTATCTAGCTTCCTGGAGGGAAGACTCAAATCCAATTTGCACTGAGTTCTGAATTTAACAAGCAAACCAGTATAGTCTTGAATGGGAAAAAAAGCAAAATAAAATAAAATAAATAAAAAAGCTTGATCTTTTATATCACTGAGACTGAGTTTTTTCCTGCAGTCTTATTTCAACAATTACTAAAACACTATCTTTCACTTTTACATTTTCATGAGTCTGAACTTGTTTAAACTAGATAACACATTCTTCACAGCATTAGTCATGTTCTATCACCCTTTGATATACACATATCTAGAGCAATGAAGAAATGTGATTGGTAGACATATATTCAGTCACTCATTTGTAAATATTTATTGAATTTCTACTTCGTTCCATGAAGATATTTTTGTAAATGCAAGGGATAAAGATGGAAGTTACATTTCTTGCACTGAGAGAATGAAATGACTAATGATGGAAGGGAACAATAAAAATGGTCTAAAGATAGTGGGAAAATGCATTGACAGAGGATTACATAGAGACCTGGGGGAACGTCAGTAATTATAGTTAGTTCACTCAATTTGGTATTGGGCTACCTAGCAGAGATGGTGTGTAACAGCAAGTTAGCAAAGGCCTCTTGGAAGAGGGAATGTTTAAACTATATCTTAATGGATGATTTGTCAGGAGAACGACAATATGACCATTCTTCAAAAAATCAAAACCAGAAATTTCATATAATCCAGTTATTCCACTTCTGGGTACATACCTGAAGAATACAAAATACCCTCTAATTTGAATATATGTATGTACCCTTATGTTCAGTGCAGCATTGCTTACATTAGTCAAGGGATGTAAACAACCTAAATGCTCATCAACAGAAGACTGGATAAGGATGTGGTATATAGATACACAAAGGAATATCATACATCTACAAAAAAAGATGAAATCCTACCATTGCAACAACAAGGATTGGTTTAGAGTATAATGTGCTTAGTGAAATGTCAGATGAAGACAAACATCATATGATTTCAATCATGTCATGATACATGAAAAACCAAACAAGCAAATGAACTAAATAAAACAGGTAAAAACTTTCATATTATAAGATTAAATTGGTGGTTGTCATAAGGGAAAGAGGAAGGGAGATGGGACAATTGGGTAAAAGGGGTGTATAGTATGATGAATGAATTGTACTTTTTGGGGTGAATTTAATGTAATATATGATAATATTTAATGATGCACACCATCATGATGATTTTTTGTAGGATTTTCTTTTTGTTAGCTCTTTTATTGATTACATAAACACACACACACACATTTACATCTCCTACCACCCTGTTACTAACTGTAATTCCAATCTCCTGTTCCCACACACCTGAAATGTTATAATGCAATGTTATTTCAATAACAACAAATTTTTAAAAGAAGTATTCAACTTGAAAGCCATGTTCAAAACATGGATAATATTAACTTAATAATATTAAATTTTCAGATATCCATTTGAAAGAAGAAAAAAATGAAAGAAAACTGTACTCTATGCTGTCTCTCAGGGCAATTTATATTAAGAGTCTATCTGAGAAAGAATGACTTAAATTCCATCACCTTGTAATTAATGAGGAACCCATTCTATTACTATTGAAATAGGTAAAACAAGGATAGTTGAGAAGATATAAGTGCTTACACAGCACAGTGGAAATTGCTCTGTAAGTTTGTAGAAGGACTCGATTTCAGGGTAAGTTTAGTCAAGAAACTAAATTAAGATTAGGCTGATGTCACACATTTGACAGGGTCTCAAATGATTTCATTTCCAAGTCTGCAAATTTTCTTCTAGAGCTGATAATCAACTCACTCTCTCATCTTTAAAGTACAATCATTGCCTTTGATTTGATTTGATTGTCACATATCAAGGATATAATATTATTGCTGAGCTAGAAAACTTGAAGGCCTGTTTCTAGAGCCTCTAATGCAACCATTCTCCACATTTGTTTTCTGTCTCAACAATGGATTCATGAATAAATACGATCTGGTGTGACATATAGGTTTTCTCACTATGACACCATGCTATTCTTTCTCCACTCAGGAATGTTTGGCATGCAAGTGCAAATGATTGTTATAAGAATAAACTGGGTACCTTTTTGTGCTTATAAGAAAGTACATCCTTCATGGGCAATACTCTTGTTGGCACGTGCACTCTGTTAAACTCTCTCCTATATCCCAAGGGTAGGAACAATATTCCCCAGACTCTCTTATTAACAGGGTTCTAATTAGATCTCACTAGTACTTGCATGATATTTGAAAAGCAGAAGTGGCAGTCATTGTCATCTGGTGGTATAGGCACATGACTGTTTCTTGGTGGTGGCTTGGATTTTTTGAGAACATATGAGACTCACCACTGCAGTGCTGTGCTTGGCTGGAATTACTGGCCAAAGCTTTCCTATGATTCCTCTATTCCTAAATTTTCTTAAAGCCACTTTCCTGGTCTTGGCTCTGCTAGTCTTTCAATGGTCATGTGACAATTGCTATCTACATTAAGTAGATAACTACTTTTCTAACTACTTTTTCTACTTCAGTTTCTCTGACACATTGTTATAAAGTTCCCTTTTTTCTTCACTTAGGAAGTTCTTAAGATTTTGCACCTTAACCATTTTAGTAATAAATTATTTTGCCCATATAGAATAACCAATTGCAACTTCTGTATTATAATACCATAGTTGAGATTTCTGTTTTAGACCAAAGAAATAATCAACAAGCAGTTAAAAATATCAGGTAAATATGTCTGTGCACAAGAACCTGACTTGAACAAATAGGTCACTTAGTGGCAGGTATATGAAAGATAAGTAGAAAATAGGAGAGAGAAATGAGAAAGAGCAAAGGTTAATAGGGGGAAATGTAAGGGAAGCTACCGGAGATCTCAAATGGGCCTTTCAGGAATGCTTTTGCTAATCATCATTTCTGCAGGAACAGGGACTTCTATCAATGTTCCAGGAAGAAAAAGATGGCATTCTTAGCTTGGATTCTTTCAGGAGGATTTAATAAGGGGACTATTTAAAAACTGAGTAGGTGAAAGGAAAGCAAGTGGTAGTAAGCACCCCAAGGCTTTGATGACCTTGATGTCATTAAAAGCACAGAGAAGGGATAGGAAAACTGCTTGGGGAGGGCAGTCTGATATGAGCTGTGACTTTATCTGAAAAGTGGCAATCAGCCCATGGCAACCTTAGAGGAGAGTCCAAGAAAGACATACTCTGACCTTTGTCTTCTACTTCCTTCTTATACACAAGTGAATCTCCCATTAGCAAAATCCAACCAGAAGTCAGAGGGCAAAAGAATCTCTAGTGAAGATAAGATCAGAGTGAACCTGGTGGATTCACATATGGAACTTATTCAGTATAGGGATGGTCTCTGTTCTGCTTAGCATATTTATTTACTGGGTCCAGGGGAAAGGCCGACATTCACCAGAACTTGAAAACTAAAATGCCTAGAGAGGACAGAGACTATGGCATGAAGTGATGGCAATTGGACAACCTAGAACCTGAGGTTCAGTCTAAAGAGGGCTACTCAACTCTATCCAACTACTGCCATGCAAGACTATCAACTCATTTCCAGAGCTACCCACTTATCAAGTAAAATAGAAAATATGGTTGGATTTTTAGGTGAATATTCTGATTTTTAAAGATTGGACATTATGAACATAGGGGTGCCTAAGCCTTTTTGCATTACTGTTTTCATATTCTTTTGGATAAATGCCTAGCAGTGGTATGGCTGGATCACATGGTATTTCCAGTTTTTAGTTTTTTTTAAGCTATCTCCATACCGTTATCCATAGAGGTTGCACCAAGTTGCATTCCCAACAGTAAAGGAAGATTCCTTTTCCTCCACATTCTAGCCAACACTTGTTGTTCCCAACATTTTTTCATATAGGTCATTCCCACAAGGTGAGGGGTGAGGTGATAGCTCATTGTGGTTTTGACATGAATCTCCTTATAATAAACTACCAGATACAGAAATTGTGGAATACAAATTTGGTGGAATACTACTCAGTCAATAGTGCAATTGGGACAATATGGGTGGATTGTGAGGTGATTATTCTAAATGAAATAAGTCAGAAAATGAAAGGCAGTTACTGGATGGTTTTACTCATTTGTGAATATAAATAACCAAAGAAAACAAACTGGCAAAACACAACAAAAATAACTCTGAGATTTTGTGCAAAATATGGTGTCTACCAGAGGGGATGAGGGGTCTGGGGAGGTGTAGAGGGGAAATGCGATAGTGTACTAGTACAGGAGTTCAGTGGGGTGTGTGCAAACCATGTGAAGGTATAAAGTTGTACTCTTGAAGTTGTATAGTTTTGTAGATGAATGGCAAACCAATAAAATGTGATTAAAAATCATAAAGAATGCACAGTAACCAGATATTTTAAGGCTTTGGTGCAGTCATTTTCTTCTCAAATGAAAGAAATACCATCTTCAGAAAGTCCATTTAAATTGTTGCAGGTAGTGATTGAAGGTTCCTGCATGTTCAGAGCCCATCATCAGTGCCTTTTATTTGTGAAATTTGTATGACACTTACCTTATGGGTAAGAACAGTGGTTGTTCACTCCATTAAAAAGCAACAACAACAACCACCTTTCCAGGTACTACGTCTATTTTAGGGTCAATGCAATACATACTATGGCAGATCAAGCCCCTGACCCATTGATCTCACAAGTTGGTAAAGTTAGAACAAAAAACCCAAGCTAAAAACTTGAGATGATAAATTGAAATTGGGTCAGAAAAACAAACAAAACAGGGTACTTAACTAAACTTATAAACAGGAGCAGCTGGCCCTTTAAATACAGCCATTTACCAAGTTTGTCCGAGTCCATGCGAGCTGTAATGATACCACACTATCTTCAAAAGAGGCAAGAACAGATTTACTCATTAAAAGACAAAATAAACAAAAGTCACTGAAGGTACAAGGGACCCCTTCGGTAATCTTATCACACAGTCCAGTCTCCAGTCCCAAAAAACTGCACATGCGTCCTTAACCATATGTGTCCAAAAAATGGCAATTGCCCCACCTTCAAGCCAAATGAAGAAGCCAAGATAGCATCGTTGATCCTCCTCCAAAGGCACAGTTATTCAAGTCAAATGAAGAAACCAAGATGGCACTGTTAATCCTCTTCCAAAAGACACAGCTCCAACATTCTTTCAGCTTCCACTCTAAAGTGGCCCAAAACCAGCGAGACTCACGTGATACAATAGCAGCATCCACTTAAGTAATCTCACAATGAAAGCAGCAACACTCCAAGTTCTCTTCAGGTCTCCAGACAATTCCCAAGATTTGCAGTTTCGGAGTTAAAACTAGTTTTCAAGTACCATGTCTCCAAGTCAGCATACACAGTCACAAGTTTCTCCAACATGCTTCTGGAGGCTCCTCACCAGCCCAGGATGGGGATGGAAGCTCACAACAGGGCTTCCTTCCTTGCCTTACTGCTGTACATGGCAGCAGCAGCGCTGAGGCCTCCAGCCTCCCTGCTGCTCCTCTGTTCTCTCCCTCTTCTTCCACCCCCCACCTCTCTCCTTTTCTCCTTAAATCCCCTCACTCAGCTCCTCTTGAGAGAAGGCTTGGCTTCCCTTCTCAAAGGTTCCGCCCACCAGGGCACAATGACTGCTATCTTAATGCAGCACTATCATACTCAGGGGACCATGGCCCCCCAATTTCACCACAGCACCCCTATCAAAATCTCATGGTCCTCTGGACTGTCTCAATTTAATTTTGAATTTATTGTGATTTTTGGTCATAACCTAAACATATTCTGTTGAAGTTATTTTTCTCAAATATGAAATTCATATATTTATTAATTTCATGGTTAAAAAAACTATGCTTTACCCAAATATTACATACATTTAAAAATTACTAGAGTTTTGTGCTTTGCAGCGATCCCTCAATTAGGCTTTTTCCATTTAAAAATCAGAATTTGAAACTAAAATTATAAACAATTTCTAAGATTACATCAATCTTTCAAAATCATGATATTCAAATAGGTTCTAAACTGAGTACACATGATCTTCCTATACTTTTTCCCTGACATCTGTTTATCACCGTGAGAGCATTTTTCCTTCTCATTTTTCTCTTGTCTTACCTGGTGACAAGGTGATTAATCACACAGATGTCAAATTTTAATGCTGTACATCTCAAACTTATATAATGTTGTAAACCAATGTTACTTCAATTAAAAAAAAAAACTTAAATAGCATTTTCTAGATGTTTTCAAATGCTCGTCTTAAAAAAAATCCTTTTCAGAGAAATCATATTGTCCCTGATCTCATTTTCCCTTACATTCCCTGTTTCCTTGCTTCCCTCATTTCAGTTGCTGTGTTAAATATCTGTAAGATTATTTTTTTGTATTTTGCATTATATATCTTTTGTAACATCACTGACCCATTTTAAAATCGTTAGTAAGTTTACAAACTCAATTTGCTGTTATACCTTGAGACAGTGTCATAGGTTAGAAAGTATCAGTTTTGAGTTCCCAGAGTTATAGATTGGCAAATATTTCTCATGAGGACGCTACAAAGGTCTCTGAGAGAAAGTGTTGGGCAGTAAGCAAATTAAAATAATGTCCCGCATTTTAGTATTCCTAGATTCTCCATCTAAAACAACGCCAGGCACTGAATAGGAAATCTATAAATATTTGTTGAATGAATGTAGTCATTAGGCAACTTACTTAACCTTCATGGCCAGGACTGTTGCATGCTTTCCCCAAGGCCTTGAGGATAACTAATTGTATATGCTCAGAGACATATGTGCCTGACAGCTCTGCCTGTTGTAATTTTAGTCACTATTATACTTACAACGGGTTATCAGAATGTAATCATGTTGGAAGCAGAGGAGGAATTTATAAGGAACTGGCAAATGCAGTTATGGAGGCTGAGATGTCTAGACACAGGAGAGCCCACACTATAATTCCAGTCCAAGTTCAACAGCATGAGAAGTAGGAGAAAGATGATATAAATTTCAGTTCAGGTCTGAGTTTGAAGGAGGAAAAGACAGATGTGCCAATCCTAAAAATGTCAACCAGAGAAAGCAAATCCTTTCTTATTCAATCTTTTTTTTTTTCTATTTACGTCTTCAAGGTATTGGAGGAAACCCACCAACATTGGGGAAGGCAATCAACTTAGTCTGCTAATTTAACTATTAATCTCATCTAGAAACATTCTCAGACAGTCAAGTTGACACAAAACTTAGCATCACACCACAATGAAGTAAGCACTGACACAGAGAGGGTAACAAATGTGCCCTGAAGTCACACTGGAGGTTAAACTCCAGAACACATACATACACACTTAATTATACTTTATATTGCTGCATGGCCTCCATTTCTCTTTATTTCTAATAGTATTTTGTACGTAACCTTTCGTTCATATGTTATCATAGTCTCCAAAATAGTAAATTGTAAATCAGATCAAATAAAGCATTCAGAGGGTTTTACCTTTGGACATTTCCCACCCCATCCTCACCCCTATGCATTCAAGCTATGTCTTGAATAAGCTTTACATTCTTTTTGCTTTAGCAAAGTGAATTTTCAGTACAGAGTAAGATAAGTTTGTTCGTAGAAATCACCAAAACCATATCTTTAATTTTTTAAAAAATTTTGTAAGTATTGTACAATATTGGTCAGGTTTGCATGGTTGTATTTTACCCCTTGGAACCATCCCACCCCCTTTTTCCCATTCCCCACTCTGGTCACTCCAACTTCTCTCGCTGCAAGCTATTGGTCTATGTTGGGATTGCTGGTCTTTTCTTTTTCTGGAACTATGTCCATTTTTCCTGGGTGTGGACTTGCACTCCTGAACAGCAACAAATGAGGCTGCTTGGATCTCCAGGAGTAGCTAAGGCAAATAGTCAGGCCAAGCATGTTGGGAACCTGTTGTTGGGCAGATGTGTGCTGCGCTTCTCCAGGATCCTTTCTGGTGTCTGTCACTTGTTGCAGATTCTGTGCTGTGTAGTTCTGATGTCTGGGTTTGGGATTCCAACTCCCAGCCGATGGCAGTAAGGCATTTGCTGCTGGGGCAGACTTCCCCAGGTGGTTGGTTGAGCTCCTCTTCTCTCTCTTGTTAGCAGTTCTGCCATGGGGCCACAGCCAAAAACATATCTTGATAGTAAGTTTTTACACTTTAACAGTAGCTTAAATGAAAACAAACATTCACACAACAAAGAATATACAGAAAATCATTGCAAAGGAAAATATCAGGAATTCAAAAATTTCTGTCTATAGCATTTTTTAAAAGTTGTATCCTTTCTCACTGAATATAAATTTATTGGCAAAAGGACTAAGAGGAAAGTCTGCTAATGGAATTCAAACTACTGAATATCACTTCTTTTCCAAAAGAAGTCTTAAAAGTAATGCCAATTCTAATCATTTATTTCCTTGCTACCACACATGGGAAAAATAATGGCATAATTCCTAACTATTAGAGGTGGATGTCTATCATATTAATAGGGTGCTCCTGCTCCAAATGTAAGTTTCAAGTAAGTCTTCTTTTGAGCTGAATAAAATGCATTCCTTACCATTTTGATAAAATAATTATCAAGCACTCATTTTGTGCCTGATACCATTCTAGGCTCTTGTTAGATGAGACAATAAACAGATAAATGAAAACTACATTGTAGAATCCCAGGTAAGCATTATGGTGAAATATGACTCTAAATAAAGCACAGTGAAGTAAGAAAGATGTGAGGGTCAAGGAAGACCATTCTGAGGAGGTGGCATTGAGCGGAGGAGCAAACAAAGTGAAGGCACCGTCAGAAATGGAGGATGTGGAGAGAAAGGAACACTACTACACTGCTGGTGGGAATGTAAGCTAGTCCAACCACGATGGAAAGCTGTGTGGAGGACCCTCAAGTTAATGAAAATGGAACTACCATTTGACCCAGCAATTGCTCTCTTGGGAATTTACCCAAAAGAGACCTCAATGTGGGCACAAAGGGACACCTGTGCTCGGATGTTTACTGCAGCACAATTTATAATTGCAAGGTCATGGAAGCAACCTAAATGCCCCAAAACAGATGACTGGATGAAAAAAATGTGGTATATATACACAATGGAATATTACTCATCAATCAAAAATGACAAATTCGACGAATTTATAACAACATGGATGTACTTAGAAGAAATCATATTAGCAGAAACAAGCCATAAAGAAAAAGACAGATACCAAATGGTTTCACTAATGTATGGGATATAATGAAAAAATAAACAAAAGACATGAGGAAAAGTCAAAACAAGCTAAGCACCAAACTGAAGTGCACAACTTTGAGCAGGAGGGAAAAGGGGGGGAAGGGAGGGGAGGGTGGGGGGGTAAACCCCTGGGATTACAATGTTGTGAAATTTATATATAAATAAATTAAAAATTTTAAATTAAAAAAAAAGAAATGGAAGATGTTCTAAAGGTAAAAAGATAAAGCCCTGGGGCAGGCTGTCTGTATGCCTGGGAAGTCTTGAGTGGAAGGGAGTGCTAGGCAATGAGATAAAGAAAGCAGCCTGGGCTCAGTGTTCTAGAATCTGTATTTCACCAGCTACCACATTACTGCAGAGTTTTCTAAGCATTGCTCTGGAACAGAGGCAGCTTCTGAACATTGCTCTAATGACCCCTGTCTCCTGGTGTTCACACTCTATTATAATCTATTCCCGTTGCAGGCAGATTGGACCTAGTGAATGATTCTAGGAATGTCATTTGGAAAGTCGATGGAAAGTAATTTCTATGAAGTGATTATAAAACTTGGCCTGTGTCTTACTGCCAATGCTTCTCTTTAAAAGAATTTGTTTCTATCTTTGCTTTTCTGGTTTTTACTCTCCCTTGCTCTTTACTTGCTCATTCTGATGAAACCAGTTGCCTTATTGAGAAATGCTCTAGAAAGAGGCCCATATGACAAAGGACCAATGTAGGCTTCGGGTCAGTTCTTCCTGAGGCCTTAGTCCAAGGGTTCCTGAGGATCTGAATCCTGCTACCAAGGACACAAGTGAGTTAGGAAGCAGAGCTTTTACCCATTCAGGGCTTTAAGTGACTTCTGCTTAAAGGAGGCCAAGAGCTAGAGGACCCAGATAACCCGAGCCTGGATTCCTGACCCACAGAAACTATGACACAGTAAATATTTTCTTTTTCAATTGAGGAAACAATGACTTATAACCTTAAGTTTTAGGAATATAGCTTCATACCTTGTATGTTATGCCTGCCACCACTCAATTGATGCACTCTGCCTAGTCCTTCCACCTTCACTTCCTTTCCTATGATAACCACAGCTCTGTTGTTAGAGATTAAGGGTAAGATCTAAATAGGTGGTTCTCCTGTATACTGGGTGACAACGTAGAATGGTCCAGTCCCTACTGACAACAGTAGGGCAGTTCCTCAATATACTAAAATAGATATACCATATGATCCTGAAATCCCTTTTCTATGTATCTACTCAAAAAAAATGCCAAAACACTAACTCAAAGTTCATTGCAGCACTGTTCACAATAGCCAATATAAAGAAACAACCTAAGATGCCTATTGATGTATATATATATATATAAAGACATATATATACATATATATATATTCTTCAGTATTTCTTTCTCCCACCGCCCCATCTAAGGAATATTACTCAGCCATAAAAAATGGAATATTGTCATTTGTAACAACATGGATAAAACTAGAAGGGGTTAGCTGAGTAAATTAGTCAGAAGGAGAAAGATAAATACTGTATGATTCCACTCATTTGTTAAACATGAAGAAATACAGTAGATTATAAAATAAAACAAAAAATAAATGTCTTAAGTCTCTAAACCTTCGGAAATTTTGTTACACAGTAATAGGTAACAAACATCGGGCTGTGGTTCTGTCTCTATATTAAGCACCGAGGGGATAGTTTTCCCTGCAGGTTTAGCACTCATGTATGTGTTATAGATCCTTTAGTCTGAGCAGGATTTGCTACTTGGAATTCAAGGTGATTCCATTTTCTCAAGAGGCAAAACATATGAATGTTGTGATACTTGTTTTGTCCTTTGAACCACCAACCTAGACATTTTCCTATTACATCATTTCTTGCCCAATGCTCTGGGTCTCACAAATTACAAGGGCAAACCTAAGAACATCCCTCCAAATAAATGCATATTTATCAGACGTTGCATACATATGTAGATTTGCTGATATATATTATTATATATGTTGTCATAAATATAAATATTAAATGATGATGTAATCAATATTAAAGAAAATTGATTTAATGACACATGCTCAATTCTTCAGCACTTAGCTCAAATGTTACTTCTCTAGAAGTCTCCCATTTTTCTACCTAGGTCAGAATCTCTTTAAAGACCTTGACTCCTTTTTACCCCCAGCACTGAATTCAGCTTGTGACTATGATTATACATTAATTGCTGTAATTATTTCATCTATCCCCAAGATTAAAAATCCTATGCTTCCAGGGCATTTGATTTTTCTGTGCGCCAAACTGCATTCGCAGAGGTACAGAATTAGAACTCATTTTGTGGAACAAATGAATTAACAATTCCCAAGACCCTGTTTTTCTGTTTTCCGTTTTGAGTCTTCAGCTGTCAAGCTAGGAGGCCAAATCTTGTGCGGATTCTGGTGACCCATTCAGCAGATGTGAACTCTTCTGGTATCGCTTATACTACTTTATGTTGATTGCTCAGACTTTCCTGTGTTGGCTTCCTCATGATACCTCCATTGAAATCCTTAGACCTTGACGCTTGGTTTGATTTGTGCTGTGACCCAACGTGAATGGAGCCATTCCCATTGTCTAAGTCAATTTAGCCTTATTCTTGCTAGATGTAACTTTCTGTTTATGCTGGCTTTACTCATCGTTTTAATAGGTGAAATCGTACTGTGTTCGTACTACTTCATAGGGCTCCCACCATTACTGAACAATAAAATGTACATGAAAACAACTTAGATATAGTAAAACATTATTCAATTATTTGTTGTTTTAGTAGTAGAAGGAGATTTTCTTCCTTGAGAAACAAATACAATAAAATGATTAGGAAATGCAATGTTGGAAGTTCTAGCAATTTGTTGCTGTTAAAAATAACAGATGAAGATATACAGCAAACAGACAGGCTCACTTGGACAAGCTATCCAGGGAAGAAGTGATTTTTCTTCTCAGCCAGATGAAAGAAAACCAAGGTTTAGTGATTCAGCTGTTGCTACTAGACATCATCTGTTTGGCATGGATTAAGTGTCAGCTGTTAAATCCAGCACATTTAGCTGTAAACCCTTGAGGAAAGACACTTATGTGAAGCCTAAATCTTCTGTTTCTAAATTGATTAGAAATTAAATCTAGAAACAAGTTTGGAATGTAGTGCACTAAAATAGAAGCCTGTGGTACTTAGGGTTGGAAGCAGTAATCTCCAACCTGGCTGGAGTGCTAGTGGTTCTCAAAATGTAGTGTGAATAGCATTTACTGGTTAAAACTCAGATTGTTGACCCTATCTTTAGAGATTCACACTCATTAGGCCTGGGGTGGGGCCTGTGAATCTGCATTTATAAGCCGCTGTCATGTCATGATGTTGCTGCTTTCTGTGACCTGCACTCTGAGTTGCACTTGTCTAATAATAACACTTTCTTCCTAGAGTGACATATTCAAACTAGACATCCTTATAAATCAATTTCACTTATTTTTTAATAAAGATCATTGAAAAAGTAGAAAATTAAACCAGAGCAGCAACTAAACACCACAGATGTTGCTAAATTTTTTTGTCTTTTTCATTGAGCTGTTTTCTTACATTGATGTGTACCCTGAATTTCTCCCACCACCATATCACCCATGAAGGTATTCTTTCTTTTAAAAATTTTCCTTTATCAAAGTAACACTGATTTACAACATTATATAAGTTTTAGACTCTAGTCCACAAGAGGTATATGTTCAAAAAGGCTATGAAAATATTTTTAGGTTATTTTTTATGTGGAACTAGGAGTACATAATCTACCTTAGAGGGGAAAAAAAATAAGCAACGATAGGAAATCTTTGGTTTCCTGTAGGAATAGGGCTTAATCTGGAGGTTTAAAATTATATCCTACTTCTTTGCCAAGCAAAATGGTTTTTAGGATTAAGTGAGGGCTGTCTCAGCATTTTACATCCTCAGAAATAGAGTTTAAAGTTGGATAACATCTCGTCCAACTCCTTTATTTATAAGACAGTGACAGGGCACACGTGCCCGCTGAAGTTGAATGGCACAGTCACATAGGTAACTAAAAGCAGGGCCAAATCATGAGCCATGTCTCTTGGCCATGACTACGGCATGCTTTCCCATCCAAGTAGTTCCTTTCCTGCCAGAAAAGGTTTTACATTAAGAATCTTCCCTTGGCCTTGTCAATGGCAAAGATTACAATGATGTATAAAAGCCTCCCACCCACTTTGGAAAACATGCTGGCAGTTCTCCAAATGATCAAGCCTAGCATTATCATATGCCTCTGCGATTTCACTTCCCGGTTCATACAGACCCAGAAGAAATAATGAAAACCTACGTCCACATGTAAACTTGATACATGAATGTCCAAGGCAAAACTGTCCATAATGGTCAAGAGGATGAACGCTGAGTGTTCATCTCTAGATGAACAGATAAACTAATGGAGCAGATCCACAAAATGAATCATTATTCAGCAATAAAGGAACGAGATGCTGATAAATGCTACAACTTGGATGAGTCTTAAAAATAGGCTAATGGAAAGAAATCAATTATAAAAGGCCACATACTCTATGATTTCATTCAGATAAAAGTCTAGAGCCTGGGGAGTTCTATAGACCAAAAACAGTGGCTTCTCAGGCCTGGGTGGCTCATCTCAGGGGGATAGGGATATACTGGCTGAAAAATATGGGGTTTCTCCTGGAGGCCATGAGAATATTCTACAATTTTTATCTAGAAGAAGTCATATTAGCAGAAATAAGTCAGAAAGAAAAAGACGGAAGCCAAATGGTTACACTAGCACATGGGACATAGGAAAAACAAGCAAAAGGTCAGGACGAAAAGTCCAAACAAGCTAACAACCAAACTAAAGTACACAACTGAGGGGGAAGAAATGGGAGGAATGATCAAGGAGGGAAGGTGGTGGGTAATCCCTGGGGAATACAGAGTTGTAAAACATATATATAAATTTAAAAAATATTAAAAAACTAATATTCTACAATTGACCAAGGTGATGATTGCATTTGTATTTGAACATACTAAAAATCATTGAATGGTTTACTTTAAGTGGATAAGTTGTTTTGCATTTGAATTATATCGCAAAGGAGATATTAAACAAAGATTACTTCACTCATTATGCAGTTTGTAAATATCACTACTACTAAGAGCATTTGAGGGACCTATGACAAATATCACTCTGAGAACATACTTCCTGGCTCCGAGCTTAGACACACTTGGTATTAAGGACCATTTTCTTATAAGGAACATCTTGTAAAATGACCTAAATTTGTAAAAATACAATCTGAGACATTTTTAGACAAGTAGCACTTGCTTCAAAGACATTTTGATTCAGCTTCTATAACCTTTGCTTAGAAGAATGGACAAAAACTTTATAAACTCTAAAGATTTTAATTTTTCCTTCTAAAGATTTTAATTCCTTCTAGGATTTTAATTTTTCCTTCTAAAGAAGGGAAAATTAGCAAACAGACAAAATGTGTAGTTAAGTCTTGCTACTGTTGTCATGCTCCTTCTGCATTATATTCTGTTTAACTCAAGGATAGCGATAGCTTTAAGGAGCAGAAAAATAGGGCAATATTACTGTGTCAGTAACCAGTGAGTGAAAATCACTAAGACTCATCCGAGTCTAGTACACAAAGAAGTTTTCATTTATACTGTTTAGCCACTTTCAGTGATTCTACTACAACTAGTGACTTGGATTCCAAAACAGAATCTATTCATGAAAAAGACACTGTAGATGCCCATAGGATATGTATGAAACAAAGTTCTGGTCAAAAGCTCATACACATATGTGGAGTCTGTGGGAAACACTTTGAAAACGGGGACTGACCTAGGTGCCATACAGTTTCTCACTGTCCACATTCTCTTCTTTCATCGTGAAAGTGAACCAACACTCCAGCAGCCATCCAGGAAGCAGAAGGATGAGGTGACATCCTAGGATTACAAAACTAGAAGGAACCTGAATCACTGATGATATCTGATGATGGCACAATGGCCCTGTACTTGCAGAGCCCTTTAAGCACTTGATCTGGTTAACTGTTTTTTTTTTTTTCAAACCAGTTTATTCAGATACAATTGACATATAGAAAGTATACATAAGCAGTGTACAGTTTGATAAGTTTGGAGATAATCAAAATGTATGTCATAAATGTATGGAATCTATCAAAAAACTTCCTCTTGTCTTCTTTATTATGATCATGGTGACAGTCGTGTTACGTAATGAGCTGGGACATTCTGAGAAATGCATGATTAGGCTATTTCATCATTGTGTGAACATCGTAGAGTGAAATTAGATGAACCTATATGGTATAAACTACTAGACACCTAGGGGGCACTGTGTAGCCTATTGGAACTGCCAATGTACACATAGTCCATCATTGAATGAGCATCGTTAAGTGATGCGCGGCTATATGATAAGAACACTAGACCCTTAGCAAACTTCTAAAACTATGACACAATGTTCTTAACTATAGTACTATTCTATACATCAGATTTCTAGGACTTAATCACCTCATATAACTGAAACTTAGTACTCTTTGACTAACAACTTCCTGTTTCCTCCCCTCCCACCCAGTCTCTGGCAACTACTATTTTACTCTGTTTCTATGAGTTTGAATATTTTGAATTACTTATATAAGCAATATCATTCAGTATTTGCATTTCTGTCTGGCTTATTTCATTTGTCATGTCTTGAGGTTCATTTATGTTGTCATAAATGGCAGGATCTCCTTTCCTTTTAAAGTATGACTAATATTCCATTGTGTGAGTACATATGTCTATATTTGTAATTGCATTATCACATCTTTCTAATCTATCTTACCATATTTCCTTTATTTATTCATCTACCTACGAATATTACACTGCTCCTGTGTCTTGGTTGTTGTGAATAGTATGGCAATAAATATGGAAACACATACATCTTTGAGATCCTGATCCCTTGAATATGTATCCAGAGGTGGGATATTATGGTAATTTTATTTTCAATTTTTGAGAAACCTCTATACTCTTTTCCATAATTGCCATACTAATTTACATTGCCATTAACAGCATGCAAAGGTTCCCAATGAAAGAAACTAAAACAGACACAGATAAATGGAAATCATCTTAAGTTTATGGGTTGGAAGAATTAACACTGTTAAAATGCCTATACTACTCAAAATGGTGTAAAGATTTAATACAATTCCTATCAGAATTCCTATGACATTTTTTATGGAAATACAAAAGAATCCTAAAATTCATATAGAGCTACAAGGCTACAAGTAGCCAAAGCACTTTTGAGTAAGAAGAAATCTGAAGACTCCACATCTCTTGACTTCAGAATATATTACAAACTCTAGTGATAAAAACAGCATGGTACTTGCAGAAACACAGATGTATAGACCAACAGAACAGAATAAAGTACCCAGAAGTCATACATACATTGTTGACAAATCTTTGATCAAAGCTTCAAGAATACACAATGGGGAAGGGATAGTTTTTTTCAATAAATGGTGCTAAGAAACTCATATCCATATGCAAAAAATTCAAATCTTATTTATATCATACAAATAAAATAATTGAAAAGGTACTCAAGATTTGAAAGGATATGTAAAACCATAAACTGCTAGAAGAAAACAGAGGAAAAACTATGATACTGGTCCTGAAAATGGTCTCTCAAATATGACATGAGAAGCTCTGTAAATAAAAGCAAAAATAGAGAAATTAAAAGCTTCTGCACAGCAAAGGAAATAAAATGAAAAGGAAACATAGAATGGAAGAAAATAATTTATCTAAAAAGGCATTAATAGAGGGATATAGGAGGGAAAGCAAACGAACAAATGGACAAGAATAATTTTAAACTGTCAACAGAACTGAAGTATAGAGCAAGAGAGGGAGGAAGGAAAAATCAGGATAGGGATGGGCACAAGAGATTAAGATGGTTCACGGTTGTTAAGGTGGTAGGAGAACCCGGGGTAGACAATGATGTAGTATATGTGTGTGTGTATGTACAGTTAATCAAAAATAAAATTATAAAAAAATAAATAAAAAGGCATTGATATCCAAAATGTATACTGAAAGCTCAATAGCAAAAAACCAAATAACCCAATTTAAAAATGGACAAAGGTTAACTATTGTTTCTAATCTGCATGTAGTTGATTGTAAGTCAGCTATAGTAGTGAGCCCCATTAAGGGAGCAGAGTCATTTGAGAATAGCAGTACCTTCCATCTGCGAAGAGTGAGCAGCATTCCCAACTACTTTGTAAAAAATATCTGACTCCTTCTTAGTCACCTTTCTCAGCTCTTCCTACTTACATTAATTTCTTCATTGCCTTTACACTTCCAAAATTTTTGCTTCTACTTGATTCTACTGTCTGGCATCCTAGCCCAGCAAAAAATAATAAAAATGTTTGCAAATAACATCCTCAGGCATCTCCTAAAATAATCAAATAGTAGTCTTACCTTAAACAGAGGCATCAACATTTGATGGTTGAAAGTTGGCAAAATTGCACAAATTACACACTTCATATATTCAAAATTCTATAGTTGGAGAAACACATGTATACCTATGGCATGTTATTTTTTATATCTGTTCTAAGATATATATTTATACTATATTCTGTTGACAATATTCTTTAGGGATACCTAACAGTTTATTACTACATTAAAATGAAATATTTTACGGGAAATCTTCAATCTTAGGAATCCAAAGCAATAAGCTGCAAAAATAATTCTACCATTTTGTAATTCTGTCCTACAGGAAAACTCCTATGACCTGGAGGCTAAAAACTACGGGCTTTATATTAATAGATTCTGGTTTGACATAATAACGAACAAACACTTAGGTAGGGGACAGGAATAATAATCCTATTTTTACTTTCAGCAACTTTAAATACTTCACTAGCAATGTCAGATGCCTGGTAATAGACATTAGGAAGTAATGACCCAATTCCTTTATAAATGTTAGGTATATTGAGTAAACATACATGGGTCAAGTAAACAAGGACAAATAACACATCTATAACCAACATGACATATATTTATATATTTACAGTATTGCTTTTAACAATTTTGATAAAAATAAAGTACTTAAGTTCATTTTTATTTTGGTGATGTGATTGATAAAATGAGGATTGTCAAATAAGATATGATTTTTCCATTATCTTTATTACTCTTAGAAGTACTGATAGGATTAAAAATAGTGATTTAACACATATCTAAACTTGAACCCAATTCTGAAGTATTACAACAATGTGAATGAAGAATATATCTCTTAGTGTTTAACTAAATATTTTGACATTTTCTTTTTCCAGGTCATTATCCAAGTATATGATTTTATGGATTTCATTAATGTTACCTCATAGTTTTTAAAATTGTCATGAGACCAGCTAAAATCAAACAAGACAAAAGGAAAATGCTTTTTAGCACTCAAATTTCATCAGTAACTGTATATTTTAACCTATAACATGAAATCAAAGAGAATAATCAAGCCATATTCATACTGAATTATATTAGTATATAATTATGTACAGATGCGGGTGATATGTTTTTATTTTCATTTTAAAATATTGTTATTTTCTAACTGTATACAATCATCTGAAATCAGAGGACAAATCAATAGAAATTACCACATCAATCATCGTTAAAACCAAGGAAACCAAAGATACACTATTTTAAAAGATCTCTCTAGTATTCACTTTCTAAATGTAGACTATAAAGCAGTGTTTTCCAAAATTTGATGTACATTAAAACCATTTGGGGCATTTTAAAGATGTTGATGACCAGGTTGAATGTCAAGTCAATTAAGTCAGAGTGTTTTAAGGTGGGTACATTTTGTTAACTCGGAGGGTTATTAGGATTGTCACATTATCTGTGGCATTATGAAATATCAAAATCATGTACCACAGTGTGGTTATTTTTACACTCATGGCATTTGTGCATTCATTCAGAAACGCTTTGCTTTTGAAATTTATTCTTGCATATTTGTTTTCATAATTTCCTCATTTTTGTTTTATTGGTTCCCTCTTTCCATAGCTCTTGTAAGATGTTGGCTTTTTTTTTTAAGTTTTATTTATTTTTATTCTTTAATCACAACCTCAGTAAATGGTTTTGTGGCTACCTCCTCCGCCCTCAGGTGCCCCCTCCATTCTCTCACACCCTAGTCTTTGTTGTTTGCTAGTCTATGTTAAGTCCATTAGTCTCTTTCCTGTAGTAGTGTTCTTTCATTGGGTGTTCATTGACTGTTCTTGGAACCAGGTGAGCCTTGATGGTAGGTTTTCAGTATTAAGTTCGCGTTGGGCAGCCAGTCTATATTTATTTGTGGTCTTTCCATGCTTTCTTGTTGGAGGCTGTCTTCTCCAATCCCATCTGTTTGTTTTGCTGCTTTACCTTATGGTCTGGCATCAGATTTAGGGGGTCTCACCCCCCGCCAGTGCTGGAGAAGAAGTTTTTCTGTGGATACAGGCAACTGTGATTGGCCATTGTAGATTATTGCCTCTGTCTCAGCTTGCATCTTTGCTGTGGGGCGACACCCCCAGTCTTTGCCTTTCCTTTCCTCTCCCATAGTGTGGGGAGGGGCACCTTGTTCTCCTAGAAGGCATCTCTGAAATGAGGTCTTGGATCTTCCAGACCCAGTGAACACACAGGTGTACTTCATGATATCATGTTTCTATAGATGTTTCTCCTGTCTCACATGCATTGGTTCTTTCAATTGTCGATCTGCTGTGTCCAACTCAGGTTTGTGGGCTGGATTTTTACCTGGTCCCTCACCCGTTTTATGATGGGATTTCTGTTATATATGTTCTTGCTCCTCCTGAAGATTAGCTAGAGACTGAAATGGAGGGGGTATCTCCCCTGCCCTCCCCCACCCCCTCACCCACTGGTACCTCCCTGTGTGAGGGCGGGGCCCAGATGTCCATGCATGTGCCGTTCCAATCCCCCATTGGGCTGGGGGCTGGGGACAAATGCCTCCACTGATCTGAGCCACAGAAGACTGCCCCATGCCACAACCATCCACTGGCGAATGGGGCTAAAACCCCATCCGGTCCCCCCTCCTGGGTTCTCCAGGCTTGGTGGGGCTTAATCTGGGGTCTTCTCTGCCTTTGCTACCTGCTGGCTAGGGGCAGCAGGGGAGAGCTCTGGGCTGCATGGAGGCAGCTGGGTTGACCCGGCTACCCCAGGCAGGGAGGGAGCAGCTGGCCTGCACCCCACTGTGCCCTCTGTATGAAAGGAAGCTACCTCACCAAGGCCTCCCATCCAGACATGATGACCTGGGGGGGGAGTGGACCCTCCCACCTCCCACCTGAACCTGAGGCGGCAGATGTTGGTTATCTTAAGGTAAATGTCTATTCTTCTCTTCTAGCCAATACTCTAATTTTTTCCTTGAATGTACCAGTTAGCCATTCCTTTTTATTGCTGTATAGTATTCCACTGTATGACCATCATACTGCGGGGTTTTTTACTAATTATTTTATATATGTGTGTGTATACACATACATGTATATATATATATATATATAAAACATCATTGTCTTATTCTACTTCTTGTTGTTGTTCAGTATCATAAAGACTGCCCTCAACTATTTTCCAATGGCTCTATTTAGTATTTTCTTTTACTTCCATTATCTACATATCATTTCCTGGGGCTCTTTGTTATTCCTCAAATTATAAAAATGCCACCTTTTCTTTGGAAGTCAACCTTCTCATATGTTTTTGAGGATGCTAGTTACAAGTTTTTTTTGTTTTGGTTTGGTTTTTCCTTTTTTTTTTTTTGAAAAGTCATGTCATGCTCCCTGTCTTAAAATGATTTGCCGCGTTCTATGTATTTCATGTTTGAGACTCTCCTCAAATGTACAGTAATTCCTGGCTGATGTTTATGCATACGTGATTTAGTGCTGGCTGATCACTCTGCATGTGTGGGTTGGAAGGGCCTATTAAATGATGGGTTTTTCTCTGTTCCTATTGGGCATAGATGCTATAGGTCATTGTTACTTTGTTTTCCGTAGTTTTGCCTGCTATTTCAACAGCAATTTTCAAGCATGACTGCACACTGTAATCCCCTGGATAGCCATCAAAATGCCAATTCATAGGGTGCCATCTTGAGGTACACTGATCTAATTGGTTTGGGAGCAACCTGGGCATTGGGATTTTTTTTACAACTCTCTAGATTGTTCTGATGTGTAGTCAGGGTTGACAGCCACTGTAATAGAAACTGCCTCGGGGCCACCCCTTGCAGAGGGAGGGGGGTCCCACAAACGCTGCTATGGGTGGGGTGGGGGGCTGGAGTGCTGCATAGCCAGTGCTTGACTTTCTTTGAAGTGGGGGCAAAGGGGAAAGAACCAAGAATGAGGGAAATTCTTCACCCTGCCCTTGTCTGCCTGTCTGTCTGTCCGTGGTGGGTTTCTGTTTCCAGGGAGGTGTGGTGGGATTGTGAGTCATTCCCCTCCCTTTCAGGTCTCCTACTATATTTGGGGGACCTGTCTGGTTTCTGGTGTGGCTGTGGTCCCATGAGGGGGTGGGATCCTTCAATAAAGGATAGCAAACAGGAAAAAAAAAAGAAAGAAAGTTCTTTTGGCTCACTGTTGCCCGTGAATACACATTCTGACTTCTAGGGGTTGTGACTGCATGTAATATGGAAGGGATTCAGGTGTCATACAGTCTTTACATATTGTCTTGTTTTATATCTTGCCTGTATCAACTTCTGACTCTTTCTGGACTTCTGCAGCATCAGTCACCTTCTGGATTTTGCCACCACAATGCCTTCATTTAGCTTTTTCTAGTCTTAGTCGTTACTCATCTTTTTTTATCCAGCTTTCAGATGTTGATGCACCTTTACCCTTTCTTTTTGTTTTTGTGAATTATACCATCTCTTCACTGTCATTTCAGTGTTGCTTCAGGAGGGAGAATTTAAATGCATGTCTCTTACCCTATGTTAACACCGCACCTTCTTTGCCTGACTGATATTTACTCATCCTTGACTTTTACTTTGTCAGAGAAGCTTCTCTGACTGACTCATCTAAGTTTTATTTCCACATTATCATCTCTTAGAGCATTGTCTTCCATCTAGGAGGTTTCTTGGTATGATCTATGGGTTCTGACAGATTCCCTTGATAGAATGTTTTGAATAGAAAAAGGAAAATAAAAGAACCAGAACCCTAGCAGATCAGATATGGGTTATGTCCAAGGAAAACACATAATCTCAATCATTTCACCCAGGAGATATATACTCTATTGCTTTCTAGATGTTCTACAAAAGCATTTGCATAAAAATAATTTACTTGCAGAGGAATTTTTTGGCATCTCCACAGTATGGAAATATTCACACACTAACTACTCAGCGAAAACATTAAAAAACCTTTAAATTTACTTCTTAAATTTGCAATAAAATGAAAACAACTGGCTACACAGCTTCTGCCTAACAGGTTAAATGTGTATATATGTGTGCGTCTCTATTTGTACTTGAGTGTGTACAAATTCTAAGGATAGAATTTTTGCATAATTTTCCATTCCTTCAAAAAAATAAATTTTAAAAATATATTTTGAAATAGACAAAGCAAAGATGCAAAGTAGTATGAAACAAAAATGCTTTTCTGTTACTGAGTCACCCTCAAATAAATAAAGATGATCAATTTATTCTAAAAAGATTTAAACTTATAAACATTTTTATTCAATATAAGTGGTAACATACCACAAATACTTTTGTGCTTTACACTTTACAATAAAGTTTGAATTCCACCCCATGCTATTTTTTTTCTGGTGGTTACATAGCACATTGAGTGAGTGTATCATAATTTCTATAGTTGATCTCTTATTTTTAAAAAATGGATTGCACATGCACATATATACACTATATATACACACAAACTCTGTCTATATATACCTTACATCATTGTCTATCCCAAGGTTTCTCCCCACCTTGTCACCTGTGAACCATCATCTTTATCTCTTGTGCCCCTCCCCCTCCCAACTTTACCCCCTCCCTCTCCTTTGCTCTATATTTCGGTTCTGCTGTCAGTTTATTAGTTTTAAGTTTTGCTTGTTCTTTTTGTTTGTTTGTTTTCTCTATATCCTACATATAGGTGAGATTATCCAATCTTTCTCTTTTTTCTTTCTGGCTTATTTCCACTAATATGATTTCTTCTAGGTCCATCATGTTATCAAAAATGAATCAAATTTGTTTTTTTTTTGATTGATGAATAATGTTCCATTGTGTACATATACCACAACTTTCTGAACCATATATCTGTCTTGGGGCATTTGTGTTGTTTCCATATTCTGGCTATTGTAAATAGTGCCGCAGTAAATATCTGAGTACTGGTGTCTATTTGAATTAGCATTTTTGTATCCTTTGGGTAAATTCCCAGAAGTGGAATTGCTGAATCAAACAGTAGTTCCATTTTCAGTAGTTTGAGGGTCCTCCACACACACAGCTTTCCATAGTGGCTGGAATAGTTTGCATTCCCATTAGCAGAGCAAAAGAGTTCCTTTATCTTCATATCCACGTTGCCCTTGCTGCCCAAATTTTGTTTGTTTTTATTTATTTGCTTATTTTTTATTTATATATTTGTTTATTTTATTATATATAGGCCATTCTTACTGGTTGTAAGATGGTATCTCATTGTGGTTTTGATTTGCATTTCCCTGATTATCAGTGTTCTTGAGCATTTTTTTCATATGCCTATTGGCCATTTGTATTTCTTTGGAGAAGTATCTTTTTTAGCTCTTTGCCCCATTATTTGACTGGGTTTTTTGCTTTTTTAGGTGAAGTTGTGTGAGTTCTTCATAGATCTTTGTTATCAGACGACTATCACTTATATGGAGGGCAAAAATTTTTTTCTCATTTGGTTGAGCTTCTTTTTGCTTTGGTTATTGTCTCTTTTGCTGTACAGAAGCTTTTTAATTTGATGTAGTCCTGGCTGTTTGTTTTCCTTCATAATTTTTTTTAGCATCTGTAGATGTGAACTGAAAAAGGTTTCTGAAGTTTAAGTCTTGGAGTTTTGGCCATATTTTCTTTTAAGTATTTTATTGTTTCAGGTCTTGCATCAAAGTCTTATCCATTTTGAGTTGGTTTTTGTACATGGTGTGAGGGAGTTGTCTAGATTTATTCTTTTGTATGTAGCAATCCGTTTTCCCAGCAGTCTCTTGTTGAAGAGACTGTTCCTGTTCCATGGTATGTTTTTACCCCTTTGTCATAAATCTTACATGCATTGCTTTATTTCTGGACTTTAAATTCTGTTCCATTGGAATGTGTGTTTGGTTTTATTCCAGTACCATGCTGCCTTTGTTATGATGGCTTTGTAGTATAATTTAAAGACTGAGCGTGCAATCTGTCCATTCTCTCTCCCTTGGTCAGGAGAACTTTGGCTATCCAAGGTTCTTTTATTATTACATGTGAATTTCAATAATATTTGTTCTGTTTCCTTAAAGAATGTCATTGAGATTTTTTTTCTTGGAATTGCATTCAATCTGTAGATTGCTGTTGGTAGGATGGCCATTTTGATCATGTTGATTCTTCCAATTCATGAACAGGGGTTGTCTTTCCATTTCTTTGTGTCATCTTCTATTTCTTTTAAGGATGTTTTATAGTTCTCTTTGTAGAGGCCTTTCATGTCTTTTGTTAAGTTTATTTCCAGGTATTTAATTTTCGTAGGTACAATTGTAAATGGAGTGTTTTTTTTTTTTTTTTTTTTTTTTTTTTTTTTTTTTTTTTTTTTTTTTTTTTTTTTTTTTTTTTTTTTTTTACTTTTTTGAGTGGTTTTCTTAATTTCTTCGTCAGACTGATTTTTTTGTATGTAAGAAGGCAACTGATTTTTTTGTGTTGATTGTGTAACTGGTTACTTTTCTGAACTGCTTTATTATTTTCATTAATTTTTCTGTAGAGTTCATAGGGTGTTCTATATAATTGATGATATCATCTGCAAACAGTGATAATTTTACTTCCTCTTTTAATATTTGTTTTTTAAATTTAATTATTTTTTTAAAAAAATTTATTTATATTTTATATTTATTTATATTTATAGATTTTTATTTTATATTTAAATATATATATATATATATATATTTCACATCTTTGTATTACCTGATGTTCTTTCTGTATTTGGATTACTTGTATTCCTTCTCTTGCCTTATTGTTCTATCTAGGATTTCTGGTATTATATTGAAATGCAGTACTGAGAGTGGAGAACCTTGCCTTGCTCCTGATCTCAAAGGGAAGGTTTTCAGTTTTTCACCTTTTAGAATGATGTTGGTTGTGAGTTTGTCATATAATGCTTTTATTATGTTAAGGTACATTCCTTCTATCCCCAGAATTTCAAGGAAATGGATGTTGAACTTTGTCAAAGGCTTTCTCATCATCTATTGATATTATCATGTGGTTTTTATTTTACGTTTTGTTGGTATGTTGGATTACATTAATTTATTTTCAGGTGTTAAACCATTCTTATTTCCCTGGGATAAATCCCACTTGGTCATGGTGTATTATCTTTTTGATGCATAGTTGGTTTCTATTTGCTAGGATTTTGTTGAGAAGTTTTGCATTTGTGTTCACTAGGGAGATTGGTCTGTAGTTTTCTCTTTGTGTTATCTTTGCTTGGTTTTGCTAGTAGTGTAATGTTTGGTTCATAGACTATATCTGATAGGATTCCTTCTTTCTCTATTTTTTGAAAGAGTTTTTGTAAGATAGGCACCAATTTGTCTCTGAACATCTGGCAAACTTATGTTTAAATCCTTCTAGTCCAGGGCTTTTGTTTTTGGGAAGGGATTTTATTACTGTTTCAATTTAGTGAGAAAGCATTGCTTTCAATATTGCTATTATAAATTATAATAATCAATAAGATCTATGTGACATTTCACACATATAAGATAATCAGTGCTGTTCATTAATCTCACTTACTATCTAATACATTATGAAAGAACAATGATATTCTTTTTTGATAATGCCTTATTGAATCTAATTGGCTCTTTTAATTGCATGAAGCACCATTTTTACGTACTAGGAAGACTGACAAAAGTTACCATTTAAGCTAGTTGTTTTTCAGGATTTTTTTTTTGAGACTACGTCTCACAATTTTTGCCTGTGGAACCACAGGCTCACATTGCCCACAGTATCACAGACTCAAGCAATCCCCAGCCTCAGCTCCCCAGGTAGCTGGGATTACAGGCGCGTGCCACCACGCCCACCTATTTTTTGGGACTAGGTCTCACTATGTTGCCCCGGGTGGGTCTCGAACCTCTATCCCCAGTGCCAGTTGTGCTCTGTAGGCTGGCACATATAATTTTATAAATATTAATATATGAAAAAGTGGCATTTTCAAATGGTGAAAGCTGGCATCACTCTCTCCTTTTTGCCTTCCAGCATGATTGGACCTGGCAGAACATTAAGAACAAAGCTGGTGCTTAAAATGTTCATTGGATAAATAGTACATGTGTGTGCCTATATGAATGGAGTTGAAAACCTCTAATTCATAGCCGAACCACCCTACCACTGCGTGTACATACCTGACATTCTTTTTAAAAAGTCATCAATCTGCTACAATATGATAATAGATATAGAAGGTGAGAGTATAAGCAGAGAAATAACTAGAGATTACTGTCCTAATGATGGTAGTGTTATAGAATGACAGTAGTTGGGTCAAGTTGAACATTTGATTCAATATAGGCTAACTTGTCAACAAGACCATTGGATAGATACATTTAGAACCAATGGATGAAACCTGTGTGGGAAGCTGTTATTTGTAGGTCATTTGACAAAATAAGTGGAAACTGAATCTGGACATTGGAAGAGATCACTAGGGGGAGGACCTGGGGTGAGTTAGAAAAAGGTCCTAACACTTGAGTCAGAGAAAGGACCACATTTATAGAGAATGGGATATTTGAGGAGAATAGAAAAGAATATTCAGAAACATAGGAATAAGAGCCAGTCCTTGTTAGTATAGTGATAATTATCCCTGCCTGTCAGCAATATAGGAATAAATCAGAATATACTGTCATATGCTCCAAGAAAGAGTGTTTCAGAAATGAAGAAATAAGCAACATTTCTTTAAATTTCTCAAAAATCACTGAAAGGTCTCTCCTGTACTTATTCAAGACTTTGTGGACCACTTAGATTTTTCTTTAATAGCATATATATTTAGGTTTGCAAATCTACTTTAAATTTAAATTTAAAAAAGATTTTTAACTGTGATATATCAACCTATATAACTTCCCTGTTTGTTCTGGAAATTTCCTTTTCTGAAGTAAGAGGAGCTTGATTGTTCATTTAGTTCAGAAATCTTAGCATTCTGCGCATCTCTTCTGTGTGCTTTATAACAATGAACATAGTACGAGACATCACCAATTGTGAACTTCCATTCTTTCCCATTGGAGACTATGCAATTAGATGCCAGACGTTCTAGGATGGTATTTGTATAGCTTTCCCTAAAGGGAGATAGTCATTATCTGGGCTCTCTGTTTACTTTCACTTTCCTGTAATGTAATAATCACTTGCAGCAAGTGCATAGGCTTTTAGTAAATAAATTTGAGATTGTCTTATATTCCCTAATAATCTTACACATTAAAAGACTTCATTTTATGGTAAGGAAAGTATATGGAGAAAGACAAATGCCCCTTGATTTCACTCATTTGTGGGATATAAAGAAAACAGTAGGCAACCAAGCAAGCAAAACAAACAAAACCTTAGACTCTGGCAACAGAAAGGTGGTTACCAGAGAGGAAGGAGGAGGGAGGGATTAAAGGCAAATGGGTAGTTGGGGGCAAGTGCAGGGGATAACTATCTACCTGCCAAGGTGAGAGACTGTACACCTGAAAGCTATACAAGTTATCTCAAGTTATCTATACAGGTAAACTCAAGTTATCTCAATCTGAAAAAAAACTCTCAACTTAATTTTTTTCCATGCAATGATTTAATTTTAATTTTATTTTTTAAATTGATTGCAAACACACATATATATTACATGATTGCCTATCCCGAGATTCTCCTACCAATTATCACCCATGAACCATCATTTTAATCTCTTATGCCCAGCCCTCCCCCAACTTTACCCCCTCCCACTCTCTTGCTCTATGCTTTCATTCTAACAGAACGAAAACTAGCAGCTAGTTTTAACTTTTCCTTGGCTTTCATTTGTTTTCCCTATATTCCACATTTAGGTTAGATCAATGACATTCTTTAAAGAAACAGAACTAATGCTACTGAAATTCATATGGAATAGTAAAAAAAACCACAAATAACCAAAGTTCTACTGACCAAAAGGAATGTGAATGGAGGGATTGCATGCCCAGACTTTAAATTATACTACAGAGCCATAATAATTGGGGCAGCATGGTACTGGAGACACACAGACTGGTACTGGAGACACATGTTACTGGAGACACACAAATAGACACACAGACTAATTGAAAGTCCAGAAATAAAGCCACACGTGTATGATCAACTAATCAAAGGGGTAAAAAACATACAACGGAACAAGGACAGTCTCGTCAACAAATGGTGCTGGGAAAATTGGACTGCTACACACAAAAGAATGAATCTAGACTATTCCCTCTCATGTGCTTCATTTGAGTAAACAACTGCAGTTTGAAGAAAAGGAGATTGTTCCAGAGTTATTTTCTCTTTCTAATATTTTACTCAATTTGAAGCTAAATTCTGATTTTTTATTTCTTTCGTTGTTATGTTTTCAGCATGAAACTCTGTGAAGGATGAAACAGATCATCTCTAGAACTATAAAAATACCTGAACACAGTTAATACTCCATCAGGTGTGAACTCTGTGTCTGTGCTAGCTATAAATTAAGCAGGTAGAAGCCAGGTATAGTAGTAGGATCCTATTTGGAATTAATCGACTTTCTGTCTTTGTGGATTATGAGAATTTTTCATTCTCATAATGTGAATCATCTTAAGCTCTCTTTGGAGTTCACTCACCTCTGCTACTTTTTCAAAGGATATATTCTTCAAACATTTTCTTCTGCAATTAATCATGACTAGCAAACTCTAAGGTGAATCGAATAATGGTTATATGCTAAGGCTGGTTTCAACTTCACTTAAATTATTTTCAGAATTAGTTATGTGTCCTGTCAGCCATGAGAGTTCTCCTTCAGGTATCACTACCATTATACTTTCTGCTTTTAGGGAATGGAGATATTAAAGCTATAGATGTCATTATAACAATTTTCACAAACATAGTCAATCTTCACTCCCAGATTTGCCAACAATGAATCTGAGTTTTATTATTTTATTTCTTTGCCCTATTTTTTTTCAGATGTCATATGGTTTAAAGACTTGAAAACTATGTTTCTCACTACCCCTATGTCCTTGAGTGAGTTACTACAATGTACCCTGTTCTCTGAAAATTAGAGATAATAATATCAACCTTAGGGAGTTTCTAAATGAAGTATATGTACAAAATAATTAGAACTTGGCTCCTGAAAAGGAGCAGGAATTTCATAAACATTTAATTCAAGATAGACTATTTACTGGGAAGAACAAATGTGTTTACAACTATTTTACTAATCTTAAAATATATGCTCAATGCAGATAACTTAATAAAAAAAGTTAAGACCATATCTAGAACCAACAGGCAGATTTAATCATTATTAACATATTGATGTGTTAAATAAAAACTCAGGTACAACTCTGAAACCCAGAGCCCAGGGCTTAAGTGCCTAAAGTATTATTCATATTCATATATATAGTTAGACATATGCAATTGGTATGAAAAATATCTACATATAATGAAATAAAGTGATAAACCCTTTAAAATACCTACATTCTATCTATCTACATTTACATCTATATCTACAAATACATCAAAATCTTTAGGGGATAATATGGTTTGAATGGCCAGGCAATTGTCTTCATGGGAACTGAATGTTTTTTTTTTTTCCATCAGGAATACTGCATTATTCACGGTAACATCAGAAAGTTATATTCACAGCATCATGTAAGGTGATGGTAGACCCACATCTGGATACCAGGGATAATCTGCTCTCCTCTGTCTTCGACAATTTAGAGAATTGACAGCTATTCACTGAGGTGGTGCTTTTTTCTAAAGGTGTTTTGTTGATCCTGGACACTGGTGTGGGCTGGGTAGCGTTGGAAGTATAATTGCTGGGTTCTTCAACTCACGGTATGTAAAGGGAACATAGACAGGAGGTGAATCTTGGCTCTTTCAGCAGTATACTGATATTTCCCATGTCTCAGAGGCTTGCTTTTACCAGTAGGAGCTGCACAACCTTCAGCTGTATGCAGGAACCTTGAGTTTCAAAAATATGTTCAGAGCACCAGACTCCTGACATCAACCACTTGGGGTTCTGGAGATAGGCACTACTTAATTTGCAGTATGTTCTCACATAGGCAGAGCTGCAGTTTCCATAAATCAAGACTCTTTCTTGTAAGTAAGGGCGATTTAAACTTGTGAAGATTAGAATGAAATTATTTGTTTTTAGGATAATATGAGAACTGACAACTACTCTATGTATATCTGCTATGTAGTCAGTTCAGTTTTAAACAGAAGTTACTCATTCTTTCTGCATTTATTTGTTTTTAATTTTTAATTTATTTATATATAAATTTCACAACATTGTAATCCCAGGGGTTTACCCCCCCTCCCCCCCATTTCCCTCCTGCTCAAAGTTGTGCACTTCAGTTTGGTGCTTAGCTTGTTTTGACTTTTCCTCATATCTTTTGTTTATTTTTTCATTATATCCCATATATTAGTGAAACCACTCGGTATCTGTCTTTTTCTTTATGGCTTGTTTCTGCTAATATGATTTCTTCTAAGTACATCCATTGTTGTTATAAATTTGTCGAATTTGTCATTTTTGATTCATGAGTAATATTCCATTGTGTATATATACCACATTTTTTTCATCCAGTCATCTGTTTTGGGGCATTTAAGTTGCTTCCATGACCTTGCAATTGTGCTGCAGTAAACATCCGAGCACAGGTGTCCCTTTGTGCCCACACTGAGGTCTCTTTTGGGTAGATTCCCAAGAGAGCAATTGCTGGGTCAAATGAAAGGAACACTACTACACTGCTGGTGGGAATGTAAACTAGTCCAACCACTATGGAAAGCTGTGTGCAGGACCCTCAAGTTAATGAAAATGTATTTCTGTTTTATTGATAAGGAAACCAAGGCAGAGTTGTATCCAAGAATATGCGATGAAGGGGTATGAAGTTGGAACTCTAATCCAAAGAAAATGTTCAACAAACAGGCATTGAATAAATAGATGAACACCCAGAAAATGACTAATATAAGTAAATCAGTTGATTGGAATCTGATAAGAACTTTTTGAGTTTCAAACCATGATTTTATTTCCATGATTTACTTAGTTTATTGTCATTTTCTGGTTGACAGTGGAACCTCATCCTCAGCTTTCTCTCACTTGACAAGCCAATGCATGGAATGGGTTGTGTCATTACTGGGAATAACACTTAAAGAAAGTGCTAAGATGGAAGATCAATAGCTTAATCTCCTATCTGAGAGGGCCAGCACAGGAATTATTCCATTGCTATATATTCAGAGTTCAAAGCCTTTCAATGATGACAAAAATATGAGCTAAAATATGAGCTAAAAATATGAGCTATTTGAAAATAGCCAGGGGAAGCTGACTACAGATCTGAGGCATACAGGAGAGAGAGGGGTCAAAACAGGGGACTGAGAAGCGCAAGGAACTGTGGAGATGGTTCATGGGTGCTATGTTAGTAGGAGAACTACAGAGACTATACCTGAAAGGAGAAATCAAATACTGCACAAAAATTAACAGCAGTGCAAGAAAATAAATTTAATAATTCATAAAAATAAAATAAAAATAGCTGGGGGCAGGGTGGGGAATCTATTTCTACTTATAAGGAGATCTCTGGATTCCACTCAACCAATTCTTACTATTTATCCTTTGTCTTCTTTCTGAAAAGAATTTGAGGTGAGATACATTTTTGAGGTTTTAAATCTTCCCTAAGAAACCAATGTTATAGAGACTGCTCCCATTTTCATTCATTTCTAACCCCTTCCCTTCCCCTCCTCAATGCCTCATATTATGGTTAGCTCTCCAGGTTTGTCTTTGTCTGACCCTTTGTTTGGTTTTCCTATGTTCTGCATGTAAATGAAACCATCCAATATTTATCTTTTTCCTTTTGATTTATTTTACTTAGCATCAACCCTTCCAGCTCCCTTCATAGAAGCACAAATGCTATGAGTTTATCTTTTTTGACCATTGAGTAGTATTCCTCCGTCTATATCTTTTCAAGCAATTCATTGGGGGGGCATTTAGATTGTTTCCATATCTTGACTATTGTAAATAGTGCTGCAATAACCATGAGAGTACAGATTTCCTTTTGAATTGGTGTTTTAGTGTTTTTTGGGTAGATTTCTAAGAGTGAAATAGCTGATCATATGGCAAACCCATTTCTAGTGTTTGGAGAAATCTCCACCCAGTTTTCCATAAGGAAATATTCCACAGAAATATTAATTAAACAATCAACAGTATAAAAGAATTACTCGTGTGTCAATTTTATTTATTTTGAGATAATCATTTAGACAAAAATTTGTCTGCTTTGTTGGAATAAACGTGTTGGTTAACAACCCCCCAAAGAATCATCACATTTCAAGGAAAACTGATGGATCTTGAAGTATTCCTATAGGGCACATAAAGTATCTGGTGGGGTTAGAAGAATCGACTACATTGCCTAACACAAGACATTCTAATATATGTTTCTGTGACTTTTCCTGCCAATTTTATTCTAATTTAGTGTATTTTAACACATACATTGGACTCCTTAAACATTTCTTCAGAATGCAAATGAAAGGTGGACATATTTATATTGGAAGTGCTACCTATATGGTGTTCAATAGAATTTTCCCCCCAAAGGGCACTGATAGCTAATTAATTAATCAAGCATATTTTATTAAGTAGTAATCCAGGACATCTTATTCAGTATTTCACCTTGATCTAACAACAGTACTGACCCTCAATACCTGGAGAGAATAGCACTCAACTGGAACAATTGACAGACTAATTGTAGGTTACAGAAAATTAAATATTTTGTTCTTTCAAATATGCTGTGGCTTTATTCAATTTTAATTATATTTGAGGAAAAGATCACTATAGACATAGGTAATAATGCTAACTTTGAAAATTTCCCCATGTATTTCAATATTCCCCTTACCAAAGTTTCTCAATGACAAAACATAATTTCTAGAATAGAGGTGATAAGGTCTACAATGCAATGTATCGATTGCATTCTTTATAACCTGAGTCACATTTTGCCTACATTCTAGCCATAATGAACCTCTAAAACTTTTTGATATATGTCATGTTTTCTGATACTTCCTTGTGTTTTCATAGTCTGTACCTTCTATGTGGAATAAATTTCTCCCACATCTTAACTTGGTTAACCCCCAGTCATCTTCAAGACCCAACTAAGGTTTTTAGTACTTGAGGTTGGGATGGGTGGTCTTAGTGTGTACTTCTAAACTTCCACAGCTCCAGGCTGTTAAACTTTATGGAACATAATTTATCCAATAATCATGCATTTAACACTGATCATGTATCTGGTATTGTTCCAAGTGCTTCACAATTCTTAACAATCTCTTAATTCTCCCAGTAGCCCTGTGACACAGGCACTACCCCACTATTATCACACTGTTTTATATCCACTGACATTTTTGTTTATCTTCATTCTACTAGAGAGCCTGGACTATGTCATACTCTTCTGTGAGCCTAATACAATGCCTGACACATAGTAAATGTATAGTAAAGTTTTGCTGAATGAATGTATTTATCACTTATGTAAGATATCATTTAGTGTTACGGTGTATTTAGATGGGGTTGGAATAGAGTAACAAAAGAGGGTAAGAATCTGAGAGGAAAAGGAAGATGGGTCCAAGCCAGGAGATCCTTTATAAACAGGGGGCATTGTGCAGGCACTGGCTTCCCAGATGGCAACAAAACAGATGAAGGAAGAGCAAACAGGAACAATGGGAGAAATACAAGCTTTCCTTACTTCAGTCCTGTTCAACATCATCTCTCAAGACAAGACTGAGGAATTCAAGGCTGGAAATCTATATTTCCTAGGTGATTATGAAATAAAAAAAAACTTTCAAACTGTAACAAATACATATTTTGTTGAAGGAAAGAGATGTCACTTCCACCCTTTGATAGGCTGGTAGCTTACCCACTGTAAATTTCCAAGTCTTCCTCACAATTAAAGACTTGGGAAAGGATACTGTTCCATCTCCCTTAACAACTGCCTCACAGTTTGTTCTTACTGGTAGCTAATTTAGGTATCTGATAATTTTTTGTGCTAATTTCCCTAAATAATGTTTGTACAGATGAAAAAATCTGATTAAAATGCTCAATAAGTCCTCCATATTTGCAGAGGACGTTTTCTTAAAATTTACAATCAGGAAGACTTCTAACTACTCACTCTATAAATTAATGGTAGTTAATATTTAATTTCAGTCAGGCACTCTGTTTTACATGGAGAGAAGATCTCATTTAATACTCACATGACAGTGTAAGTTAGCTACTATTATAAACTCCATTTTGTAAATAAGACAACTCAGTCTCAGAAAAAGTAAGTAACTCATATATCTCATCAAAATGAATGTATTTCTCTCTAATTCTTACCACCTGTACTTTTAATAAGAACAGAATCACTCACTGGAGCTAAAACTGGAACTGGCTTTAGGGATTTAATCCTTTTTTATTGATAATTTCTGAATCCTAAACCCAAAATTTCTTTTATGTAATAAAATATCTTCCCATAATGACTATTAGTCAGTCTATTTTTAAAATATTTTACCAGCCTCTTCAGATGATCTACCCATGAATTAATTGAGCTTAAACATTCACTTTTTACATCATGTTTAGAGATGTTTTAAGAGTACATATCCTTGGATGTGAAATCAAAACCACAATGAGATACCATAACTTCACACCCATTAGAATGTCTATAATGAAAAAGATAGATAACATCAAGTGTTGATGACAATGTAAAAAATTATGAACCTTTATTCATAGCTGGTAGGATTGCAATGTAGTAGTCACTTTGGAAAACAGCATGTTGGTTGTTTACTTAAAGGGTTACCATATGACCCATCAATTCCACTTCTATATTGAAGAGAATTGAAAACACATGTCTATGCAAAAACCAGTACATGCAAAGTTCATCATAATATTACTCATAATAGCAAAAGGGTGGAAACCACCAAAATGTCCACCAATAGATAAATGAATAAACCAGATATGGCCTGTACACACAGTGGAGTATTATTCAGCTGTTAAAAGGAATGATGCATGCTACAATACATGGATGAACTTTGGAAATATTATGCTCAGTCAAAGAAGGCTGTCATAAAAACTGCACATTGTATAATGTATATAAAGTAAGTCATATTCTATTTATGTGGAATATCCAGTAGAGGCAAATCTACATAGATGGAAAATAGATTAGTGCTTACATAGGGGTACGGTCAGGAAAATATGATGGGAAACTACCAAAGGATAGGGAAATTCTTGATAGGCTAATAAAAATTTCAAAAATTGATAATGATGATAGACCCCTATTCTATGACAATACCAGGCATCGCTGAACGGTACAGTTTAAATGAATTTATGGTATGTCAATACAACTGTTTAAGGAACATTTATTCATACTAATTTTCAGTCAAACTTATTTATATTAGGTTATCTTATAAAGGTCACTATGGCAGTAATACTAGGATTTAAGTCATATTCCGCTTTTCTTTTTCCTTTTTTTTCCCCCATGTTCTGTTATACTCAGTACAACTCACCTCTGTTAGTTGTTAGGCAGGAGGCTAAATAATAAAAGCAATTCTCAATGGGAAACAGAGGTTCTATGTTCTGCTGGGACTGCAGAAACGTCACTCCTTCCCCCAGAATTGTACACGGCTGCCCTTGTTCACTACACTGGAGTGTTGCTTAGATCGCTGCACAAAGAGGAAGAGATTAAGAAACATTTCTTATTCCATCTTTTCATTCATGAGACAGCTCCCATGCCGTCGATACTGAAGCTTGAAGCATTCTCCCTTGACCCGATGGCAGCAAAGTAATAAGTAATGCCAAGACCTGATTTTTAAAAAGGAAATTTTATCTCCAGGGAATTCGATCAAGAACTGGCCTGACAACTTCCTTACCCCTCAACATATATCCCAGACACTTCCCAAAGAACGGGAAACAGTTCTCACAACTTTATCTTATCAGCTCAGTGACAAACCCCTTGGAAACCAACTCCTCTTCTTGTTCTTAAGAACACAAGCTACTCTGAAGGTTAGAAAACGGTATGGGAAATAGTTTACACTCATACTTGTATGTAACCCAACTTCAATCAGTGGAGTCTCAAAGGAGAAAATCCATCAGTCTAGGGAAGATACTCAATTACATTTTATATCACAGCTGGATAATTGAGTGGCCTTTCTTCAACTCAACAGCTGACATAGTGGGAGGTCACTTTGAAATGAATAGTGAGGATAATTATGCTGCTGCAGGCAGGCAAAATGGAAAGCATGAGAAGACAGGAAACACTCAAGACATTTTGTATATGTGCCCAATATTCTGAATTTTCCAGAGGGATGAATCAAAATCCAGGCAGGTGGGTAAGGGTCTGACAAGAAATGGGCTATATTAGGGTCTCCCCAGTGGTGATTCCCCATTCATAACTAGTCCTTCCTGATTTCAAAACAATAGCTCTTTACCCAGGAATGGCATTTTTTGCAGGAACAGTAAACATCTTTCCATAATGATTAAATTTAGTTTCACTAAGTGACCATGTGGTCGTTTAAGGTTTTTTGTTGTATCTGTTTATTGATCATTCTTTCCTTGTGCTTTGATTGCTTGATGCTAATTTGAGATAAGCTTAATTACAGAGATAGTTGGATGGTAAATTCATCAGGATTGTTGATTGTTTAAGTGCAGGATAAGAGAGGTGAGTTACCAAGATGCCTCTACTTTTCACTGGGAGCCTGCCATGGGAAAAGAAACAAACTAATTTTATAAGAAGATGAGTGCACGAAAAGATACAATAATGCCAGATGGTGAGCATGCGTGGGAAAAGAAAGGGGTTTGTCTTTTTGAAATGGGACTTCTTTGCTGGTGTGCAAGTTGTTGCCTTGTATACCAATTTCCATCTATACAATACTATAACAAGGGTATTTCTTTAGAGCAAAATTGTTTGGAAATAAAACGCTGAATGAGGTGCTTGGAAATAAAATTGTTGAAAATAAAGTAAATCCTTTTGAAAGGCAGAAAACTCCTCATCAGGGAAAGGGTTCAAAGAAAGATATACAATTTGACCACTCTTGGGGATGAGGTACAGTAATGCTTCTCAAATTTTAAGGCACTGAGTATACCCTGGCGATCTTATTAAAATGTGCATATTGATTCAGTAGGCCTGGACTGGAGCCCGAGACTGTATTTCTAAGAAACTCCAAGGCAATGTGGGTCCATGGGTTGCCCTTGGAGTAGCAAGAATATTAAAACACACCTCAATCCAGGAGTGGTCATGAAATCAATTTAACAAGCTCTTACAAAGATTAAGAACAGAAATGGAAAGGGAAAACTGATCCATTATACACAATAATGAAATAGTTTCCATTATGATTCAGTTCATACTGTATCATAATATATTTTGTATATGCCCCTTTTTCCCTACGTTACAAAGCTAAGGCGATATATACACACACACAATCATACATACGTATGTACATATGACTATTGGAGAGCTACGGTTATGGAGAAAACTTGTATAACAGATTGAATCAGATAATTGTTTTGGTCCCTTTCTATTTTGTAGGTCTATGATTCTGTGCAATCTTATATCTTTAAATCTAATTCCTCACTCTAGCATTTACAGACTAGTCAAGAAACTTGAGCATCATTAAATCCATTTACTTCATGCTCACACGGGGAACCCAAGATCATGAAAGCGCAAGGAATCATGTATAGGTGCACCACATTTCCTAGAGTTAATGTAGTGATTGTCCCAGCTTCCAGGAGGATATTTAGTTTTCATTTCTGTTGTTTTGATGCTGGGGTCATTTGTGTAATTGCAAAAGGCTGTTAGCATCAATTTATAAATTATAGGTAAAGCTATTTGGAAGCAAAATAAGAACTTACAAGAGTTAATGCCATTTCCAAGACCATATTATTTACAAGGTCATAATTCAGATTCTAAATAAATCTGGTTCATTATTTTTTAACTGAATGAAGATTGCATTTGAAATTCAATCAAGATACAGTGTCACTTTTGTTATTGCTCTAATTTATAATTTGTACCAAAAATATCTGAGTTTGGAAGACTATAGGCTTCCCAAGGTTACCAATGTGTCTGGAAACACACAAACACATACACACAGAGACAGTCACACAATGTTTGTAAATTTTTTGTTGAGCAGAGCAACCAAGGGCAAGTAAAAACAGCTGCAAATGTAAAGAATGCTTTAATGAAGTATTTCTGTTCAGAGTTTTACTACTCCTATAATCAGAAGGGTGTGTTTGCTGCCTGAGGAGTAGTCACTAATATGTGACTTCTCTGGTTAGCATCTGAATGGAAGGAGGTAGATCCTAAAGCTCCAGTTTCTTGTGACTTCTCTAATAAACACATGGCATAATGTGGATTACATTAATTATAGAACTAGTATATACTACATTTAAAAACCACGTAAAATAGCCACCATTTCTGTATTTTATAGTTGTTTTCTTGCATTACCAGATAGTTTTTCATTAAAAAAACATGAGCTGTGCTTTCAAATTGCCCATTGGGTAAAATCAACACAATGGTTCCTTCTTTGGTTAAAAAATAACTAAGTCCAAATGCAAACCACTGCTAGAAACATCTAATTTGATCTTAAGGCATTTCAACAAAATCTGAATGTTCTGATGCAGAAAATGGAATGTAGAGATGTTGGTCATTGAAGCTCAAAATGAATCAGCTATGAGGAGAAATGCAAATAATTGCATGACCTCAACATCTGAATGGAACTCAAACTACTTTTAATTCTTTCTCAATCATTGAACTATGCACTTATCTCCACCAATGAAGCCCATACTCAGCAGTTGCTAGGTATGTTAGGAAAACTGAGCCCTGTCTTGTAATTCCTTTCAGTTAGGTTTTTTGAGAGGCTAGAATTTCAGAGATGGGTGGGCAAATGGATATATATATATATATATATATATATATATATATATATATATATATATATATATATATATATATATATATATATATATATATATATATATATATATATATATATATATATATATATATATATATATATATATATATATATACTCAACTCAACTCAATATCCACGTACTTTGCTAGTGGTGGATCCTGACATTCTCTTCATACTCTCAATTACATTACAATTTGGCATATTCCTATTATGTCTAAAAACCAATTTATAGTCCATGCTCTAAAAAAAAAAGACAAAACAACTGACAAGCTAATAAACTTCCATTTGTATCCCAAATACACAAATGACATTTTTCATATCAAGCTATACTTTTATTACAGATCAATAAGAACCCTTACTGGAAAAAAAAAGGGACTGCCATAGTATGCATATCAGTGAGCTAAACTGAATCAGGCCATACCATGTCTCATATGCACATGACTTCAAGAATTTCAAGAACTATGACTTCTAGGCTAGTACTGCTTCCTCCAGGATCACAGAAATGTCAAAACTCAGGAAGTAAAGATGGGGGGAAGGTAAATGAAATTCTTTGTAAGATACTGCATTTTAGGAAATGATGGAATCTGTTTGGCCTTTGGATGGAAGGGTAATTCATGGATATCTTAATTGCCTTATCTTACATCTGACAACAGCTAGTATTTGTGGTATTTGGATGAGGTTTATGTTCCTCTTTCATAGTTGCAGTATTTAACTGAGTGATATGGCATTTCAAATTTCATTTATTTCAAAGTTCAAAAAGAAATGGAGGCAGTGAAAAAATTAGATACTTATAAATACTAGTACTTCTTCCTTCAAACTGTTACTAGAGATGATTGGTGATTATAGGTAGAGTAGGCCATATCCCAGGAAGCATGCATGTCAATGAAAGCAAGTCTTCACTTAAGTTGGGTGTAGAAAACTAAGGTTAGAATCAGCTAGATTTCTATGACCACATTCAAAGTCTAAAACCCCATGGATATTAGTCTTCCAAGAAATGTCACAACTTTTAAACAACTTCATGTTATACTTGTTGATAAACAATAACCCCTCTATTACAAATACCATTTACAGTATATCAATCATCCATTGGCCTAGCACAAGTGTAAACATGCTAGACGTTTCAGGTACTGGAAGATATCAGTGGCAAAAAGATTTGGGGCAATCTTTCAAACAATTTCAAACAATCTATGTTTACATCTTTTGTAGAAACAGAGAGATAATGCGGGGGTGAGAATCAAAATTAGATTTTTATAGGTTGACATGTTCCCTGAAGCATGAGGTGGGTATGAGGGAGGTAATAAAGAGCCAAAAATACCAAACCTAGCAAATACCTCTGAATGTTGAAGCAGTATCCTGTAATGTGAAGTAAATAGAAGAGAAAATAGAAAGACCTTGCTCATCCTTGGCCTGTTATCTGCAATGATTTCATTACTGCTATTACTTACACAAATTAATTCACATCCCTAACTTCTGGATAATGACGATTATTCTCCCCTTACTGTACTTCACAGAGATCTGACGCACACAGAAAGCAACACAGAAGGCAACTGTAAGTTATATTTTTCATTACAGGTAGTCACAAACTTTGTATATATCCTTCTTCATTTGTATTCTTTTAAAAGTTAACTTTAGCCTTGTACATGTTGTTTTGTTTAGTGTCCTTGTGCCTGGTTTTAATCTTAAATAAAGGGACAAGAAAGGCTATTTTTCAAAGGGGGAAAAATTTGAAAAGCTACTTCAACAAACCCAAATACTACAATAGTTTTATTCCACTTCACTAACCGCTCCTACACGTTCGCAGCTTTGATTCGCACTAACAAGGTTATCAGATTCTATGTCTATTGTCCTGTGATGACTTTCCTGGCAGGGTTCCCACAGTCAGCAGTGCTGATGTGATGTTTTGTTCAGGCGGCAGCACAAGAGGTAGCAAGGGGAGGAGGGTCTCCTGGGGAGGGGGGGGTTGTATTGGTGGGTGGGGGGGTGAGGGTCACAGCACTGTCAAGGCCTTTCTAGTGCTGGAGCTGTAGTAACTGCTACCTATGGTCAATTCTCATAGTGCTGACCTTAGGGCCAGGTCCCCTTTGTCCACCCGGAAATGGGGACTGAGACTCTAGGCTTTGTTCTTTTGAAGTGAATGCAGAGAGCAACCAACAGAAGAGATAGAATAAAAGAGGGTGAGGAAGGAGAAACGTTCAATCTGCACGGTAAAAAGAGCTCAGGGCTCAATTCAGCAATAACCTATTTTTTTATTATTCTCAATTCATAGAGCCACTCACTGAATTGCTCCAGGTAAATCTTCCAAGGGATAAAGGGGATTGTATTTAGCAAGGAAGTTTAGGAAAACACTATGAAATCTTATCTAATCAGTTAGTGAAAACTAAAAAGCGTATTTGTTCACATCTCTCCAAGATTCCTTGGTGTCTTATTGTCTTTCTTAAAATGTCTCTATTGTCCTTCTTAAAAATGACATGTATGAATGACTATGAATCAGATTAGTGGTTGACTGGACCTCTGGGTTTAGGTACCTCTTTGTACATTGATGTCTAGTTTTGGTTAACATCTTACGAACCATATACATGATGGATTAGTTTCCTACAGCTATTATAATAAATTACCACAAATTTAGTGGTTTAAATTAACACAATTTATTCTCTTGCAGACCTGGAGAGCTGAAGTCCACGATGATTATCACTGGAGTAAAATCAACAAGTGGGCAGAGCGGCATTCCTTCTGAGATAATCTGATTTCTTACCTTTCCCAGATTCTAGAGCTGTCTAAGTTTCTTAGCTGGTGGTACCCTTCCATCAATAAAGCCAGCAACCACCAGGGGGAATCATCATCATGTTGCCATCTCTCTGGTTCTGACTCTTCTGCTTTCCCCTTCCACAGTCAAGAAGCCCCTTCCATAGTCAAGAAGTAAGTGATTACATGTCATCCACCCACATAATCTTAGTTATTTCTTGCCCTACAACATAACATATTTATGGAACCTAGGAATTCGGCTGTGCACATCTTTTGGGAACAGGAGTAGGGCTAGGTTTCTCCCTAGCACACATGATATTAACAGAAGCAAGAAGTGATGAGCACTATTAGGCAACTTCAATAGAATAAACAGTAATCAAATCAATGCCAGGAGACAAATTTCCTGTAGTAGAGGTCAACAAATCAAGTCAGGGAAATTTCAAACACCCAGGTATGAGTATAGAAAGTCTCACATATTTACTTGTTCTTCAGTCTAGGATTCTTATACCATTCAGTTTCTCACAAAATTGTAAAGCTAACTGTGTTAGTTATTTATCAAGCTAAATAGTTATTGCTCAGGAAGAAGCCATTTACAGAAATCAGTTTCAAAATAGATATATAGAACCTATCATGAACCAATGAAGTGTGGGGAGGTGTGCGTGTGTGTGTGTGTGTGTGACATGATTATGGAAACCAAACATATACATATTGTCATTATATTGTATGGTGTGTCTATTCATAACTAGGAACATAAACCCTTGCTCAAAACTAAGCTACTTTAATATTGGTTCAAAATATCTCAGGAAGAGTAGGCAGCTTGAGACAGTCATCTTTCTAGCATATATTGTAAAACAGAAAGGTTTGACTATCTCACCAATGGGTTTGACAAGCAGTCTTAAATTCCTCTTTCACTCTATCAACTATTCCAATTATAAAAAGAATTTATCTGTTCGTTTCATTGACTGTTGGTGTAAATTTTTACCTCAGTAAATTCGCATGCATTATCTTCATTTTTGAGATAGCTCATTACAAGTGTCATTGACGTATTCTGAGGCAGGGATTTATGCTGAGAATTTTGAGGTGGCAGCTCCTGCCTGGACTAAAGATGCAGACTGCTAAGAAACAGCCCTGATTCTTATCCTATATCCTTCAAACGTCTATGCTGAGTGACAGGCAAAGCACTTCTCAGCACAATATGCACCTGCACGTTTTGATTCTAGCCAGACATTTTTCTGTGGACTTATTTCCTACCACCTCTTACTTCATACTTAATGCTTCCTGAATTCATAACAGACTTCCTCTAATTCTCTGCACAAGCCATGTTGTGTTAAGTCTCGAATTCTTTCCTTCTATTGTTCCCTCTGTGTGGAATGTCTTCCCCAATTTTAGCTGGCTCCTCCCTAAACATCCATCAAGACTACCTGACTTCTCCTAACCATCACAACTTCAAACTTAACCCATTTGGGGAGGAGCTCCTCTTATCTGCTTTAGTGTTCATCCCCTTTCTTTACTTCATGAATGGTGTCTTCATCTCTTGTTTTCCCAGTAATTAGTGAACAAATCTACAAGACAATCAAGATATCATGGATAATTTACCAGGGCAAAAGCCTGTATTCTTGCTCAGAGGCAAACTAATTAAGAGGCAGAATCTGCAACTGGATTAGAGTCACAAGTGTCTAGTCTGGTCTTCAGTTTCTATAGCTCCAGTGAGATCATGTCTGTCCTGTCTGACATAAGAAAGGTCAGGGTACAATCTTCAGATTTTTCGTCTGTCCTATCTCTTTCAGATTATGTGTTTCTATTATCATTGAACTGTAGTATTTAAATTTCAAGTGGGTTCTGCTCTGTTAGAATTGAATCAAATTCATCTTCACAGTTATTTAAACATATGGTCATATCTTAGTAGCCTTCATTTTTTTGTTAGTTGATACTACCAGTTGCTTTAGTCTATGCAAAATTTCCTATAATTTATATACTACAGACTTGCTAACAAGGTATAAGTGGAAGTAATTTCCAAATTCTATTCTTAAACTCACCTCTTTTAGTCAATGGCATGTTTAACTGAAGAAAATCTCTCTGGTCTAAGATATTCCCATAGTCATTAACATGAATCTTACAACAAGATTCCCTTTATGTGGTCACCACATTATTGACTAAATTGCATGATGTTTTATGTACTTTCTGGAAGGTTGGAACTAAGAGGAAAGTGAAAATTTGAATGCAATTGGTGTAAAATTGATAAAACACTATTAATCTTAGCTTCATTAAAATTTTCCCTTCAGATCAAATGAATATTCCCACACTTGCTGAGGTCAAATGGTAGAATTTCTCTCTCATGGCCACAGAAAACACACTAATCTCTAAGAGGAACTCAGGTTCTGAGAGAGGGCTTATCTTCACCCATTAGTATGTCCCAACTCACCCTAGCAAGACTGTGGGGCAAAATCAGAGTCAGGACTTCCCTTCTCTTGCCTTCTCATCCCATGAGGGGTAGGGACTGTAAAGCATGCTGTAAAGCATGTGAGCGGTGTGTGTGTGTGTGTGTGTGTGTGTGTGTGTGTAAATTCTCTGTTTGGCAAAATTACAACCTGACATAAAAGAATCTGAAGGAGATCTACAATCAATCCAGTGACCCAAATAACAGTTTTTAGTTATTAAAAAAATAGGGAAAATGATGAAAATATTTTTGTTAGGGGTTATATGTAGCAAAGTGATTTTGTTGAAAGAAATAAGTCCAAAGTGTGTGAACCCATACTTATTTTTATGAAATTGAGCTTTTTGGAACTTTTCATCAAGCTTAGAGGTATGTGGGAATGAAGGCTACAGAAAATCTATTCAATTATTAAAAAGTGTAATTTTTTTTTGTTTCATTCAAACATACCATATATTTGCTGCCGCCATCTGAGGAATTTTATAGTCTTGCAGCATACTCATGAGTGATGGGAACATGTCATCTAAATTCCAAATAAAAGCTTTTATTTAGTGGGAGCTTCAAACACAGCTGGACAGCTGAATGTTACAAAGCTTTCTTTCTGTCTTTTCTTTTCTTTTCTTTTTTTTTAGCCCTTGGCAGTGAAATAGGAGATCTTTAGAAGGGTTTAAATTGTCACTATGGACCTAGGAGATATCTCTTTCATTCAAGCCTGGTGGTCAACCTCAGTCACCTAGGGAGAATTTAAAGACTTTTCCCCTTTTTACAGAATGGACTGTGAGGGGCTGGAAGAGACAAGGGATTTTGAATGCCAAGAACTTGATGGAACACAATTAAAACTTTTAATATAAAGGATAATAGACTAAATTCCAGTTATTTCAACAAGAACCAGACATAATATATCATATCAAACTCTGTTGTTGTTTTTTTCTGGTATATTTGATCAACTAGAAATTCCTATGGATGTTTCTGCCACGCAGATCACTGAAAAGATATAATCTCATCCTGAGACCTTGAAGCATGCTGATTATCTTTGATAATTTCCTAAATTATCAAAGAAAGATGAAATGAATTCAGTATCATTTGAATGTAAACATATTTCATAGTATGAAATGCTTTTAAAATTGAGGATCCCAGTGCAACATGAAAGTATTGCATCTTTTATTCAGCAAATTAAACAAATGAGGAATATAGTTTTAAGTCATAGAACTAATCTAAAAGTTCCTCTTAGCAGTTAATAAAGATTTAATGGGCATCTATAATATACTAGAAAACCTACCAAATTATGTAAAAACTACAAAAAACTAACAAACCCTTCAAACCTTTACAATCTGATGGACAGAAAGATATCTACACAGGTAACTTAATAAAATACATTTGAAAATAAATGTAGCAACATGGAGGAACCAATGTGGCAGAAGTGAATTATGAAGATTTTAAAATATCACTGATGGACTTACATAAGGGTAGTGATGTTGCAATAATTTAACATATGAAGAAGGCTCTTATCTACCCCAATGATTCAGTTTTTCTCTGAGTTGTAAGCTAATAAAACCCTTCAATTTATAATTTAACATCTGATATTTGATAATTTTTAGATCTCTAAAAGGAAGGTGCTAGATGGTTTAACTAGGGGATATCTGTGGAAAGTTGTATCTGATGTATTTTTTTAAAATATTATTTTATTTTACATCATTGTCTATCCCAAGGATCTCCAACAACCTTGTCACCTGTGACTTCTCATCTTAATCTTTTGTATACATCTCCCCCTCCTGTACCCTCTCCCTCCTGTACCCTCTCCCTCCTGTACCCTCCTTCCCATCTCTTGCTCTATGCTTCAGTTTGCTGAGAGTAAATTTTAATTTTTTCTTGTCCATTTGTTTGTTTTCCCTGTATCCCACATATAAGTGAGATCATCCAGTATTTCTCTTTTCCTTTCTGGCTTATTTCTGCTATTATGATTCCTTCTAGCTCCATCCATGTTGCTGTGAATGACATAAATTTGTTTATTTTTTTTTGATTGAGGAATAATATTCCATTGAGTACATATACTACAAGTTTCTGATCCATTCATCTGTTTTGGGCCATTTGTGTTGTTTCTATATCCTGGCTATTGTAAATATATAAATATAAATAAATATCCTTTTGAACTAGTGTTTTTGTACCCTTTGAGTAGATACTCAGATTTGAGTAGATTTGCTGGATCAAATGGTAGAGTACCTGATATATTTCTAGGGTTGATATTCTGATTGGTAGTCTACATAGGCATTGTCTTTCTCTGCATCACTAGGTCTTTCCAAGCTGTAAACTATATGAAAGATGTCAGTATTCCCCATTGGAGGATGGACAGTCATCAGTCATTGGCACTAAGTAACTGTACACCCTTTTTTGAATGCTGCTACAAGTACTAGAAGCAAGCCTTCTTTAATTATATATCTAAAATCTGAAATACCTTACTTAGTTGTATTTATGAATCACTGATTTTGCTATACCCTGGATCAATAATTAGAAACATATAAAGGTTTGAATAGAAAAATTCAACATTTGAGCTATACCTATTTCCTAATTTTAGTCTTCATTTAAAATGCCATCATTTTGATAACTTATTTTCCCTCCAAAATAGATACCGGCTACTGGGAAATTTCTGCTGGTCTGGTCCATGGAAAGAAGGTTCCTGTTTATTTGACAATGAATGTATTGCATGTCTACAATTTTCTTTAGTTGTTTTCAGGAAATGGGGAAGGACGGTATATATTTATATATGCCTAATATGTTTCTGCCATGATAACATGTTAATCTGCATGCTGGTTCTTGTCTGTTGTTCCACGGATTCACCCTCTGTCCTTTTCTGCCCTACTTTATGCTCCAGGAGTCTGGCCAGTATGAGTAAATCTTCTGGGCTCTTTTTCTAGATGACTTCAGGTTGGGTTTGGACAGTGAGAGTCATCAGGAGATCAGAGGTTGGGAGAAAAAAAGAGAACAAAGTTCGGGTGTATTTTCTTTGTTTCATTTCTGTTTCAGGTTCTGACTCTGTATCCCTCCATGTCTGCTAGGAGCATCTTTCTTGATTCCATTTCTCACTAGGCTCTATTTCCTTCCCTTACTCTTTCATCCTTAGAGGTGGTAGCAGTTTTACACTGTTATCTCTGAATAACTCATCATGTCTAATTTTCCTCCCCTCTTCACTCTGTCTCAAAATCTCTTAATTTTGAATCATTTGGGGACTTAATTTTATTTTTGGTGGGATTCTCACCGATAAAGAAGTTTTACAATTCCCAGGAAGAAAATACTAGGCTTATACAGGATTTTCTTCTAGAAAACAACAAAACTGCAATGTGATTGCTTCATAGTCAAATGCAAGTTATTGTGATAAATAAGACTAATGATAAAACTCTAGGAGACTTTGGAACAAGTTATGTTGGCTTTCTTGGTGATTTGTTGTAGACTTTTAGTCTCACTGTGTCTAGTCTCATCCTAGGTCTAGAAATTTATAAATTATCCAGGTAATTCTAATACATAGCCTGGTTAAGAATTGTGATAATAGTTGTCAAATGAGTGAATCAATATGTGTTAAGGGAAATCAAGGACAAAGGAACATGGGTGAATCTTAAGGGAATTCTGCTGAATGAAACATATTGAAAGGAGAAAGACAAACAAAGGAATCTACCAGAATGTTGATAGTGATTTTTCTCTGGTCAATGGGATCATATACCAGCTCTGCAATCTTTCCATATTTTACAGTTTTCTGAAAACGAGTATGCATCATTTTTAGAAAAATATAAAAGTACTAAGTAGTGTGAAACCAGGGATGGGATAAGCACAAGATATTAAGATGATGGTTCAAGGGTAACATGGTGGTGGAAGAGCCTTGGGTTAGACAACAATCTAAATATATATATATATATATATAAAATGTGTGTGTGCTGTCAACATTAAAAAAAAAGATGGTCAACTACAAAAAAGAAAAGAAAATTACTAAGTGACATTTATCAATACAAGATTGAAATATTTCATAAATTGCGGTATTTGGAGATTGAATAAAAGATTTTACTTACAAACCTTAGGCACATCACCTGATATGTCTGTGTGTTCAGGAGGTTAAAAGGACAAGTCCCTGCAGTCAGTGACCTGGTATTGCTCCATTCACGATGTTTACTGTTCAGAATCCATTAATCCTTTACAGAAGAATCTCATTCCAGGGAATGAGGGGACAATTATTAAGCCAGGGATACCATCTCACTACTTTTCACATTTGTTTTCACAAACAGGAAATAATAAACACATGTCGTTTGCTTGGCCAAAGTGTGGGATTTTGGCAACAGCACCCACATGCTAACACAAGAGGGGGTAAGACCATATCCATAATGACAATTAGCATTAGACCAAGTAGAACTACAGATAGCAATGATTTCTAATCTGGGGAAGAAGAGAGATGCTGTAAGGGGCACAGAGGTATGTGGGCTGCTGTGCCTTCATAGGATAAGGATGGTTGATATTTGGTGATGAGTTCTAGGACCTGGGAAGAGTTGCTGCCTACTTTCTGGAGAAGGGCTACGGTTTGGCTCACAGATCCCAGAGCATGACCAGCTTGTGCCTTATGAAATCTGCAGCGTTCATAAGCCTGCAGTATGCTAGTCTCCTTTTTGAATGGGATCAGCTTAGAGATTATGGGGGCAGTGGCGATGATGGACTTAGAGGAACAATTTCTGAGTTTCATTTGCTGAGTGTTTGGTTTGAAGAGAAGCCCAGCCTGATCCTTCTGTTTTATACGCAGAAGTTGACTGTGACAAAAGCAAGGAGGCAAAATCCTGAGGTTACCTAGTAAGCATGTGGCAGTACTCTGGGTGCTAGAGCACCAGACCATGTTGTCTCAACAATACCAACACTGTTCCCAGGCAGGAAGTCACCCCACTGGGGGTGGCATGCACCCGTGATGCTCTGGTAGGTACACAGTGATGCAAAATCAGGCCATCAGTGAACCCAGTGAAGAAGGAGACTAGAACGTCCACTGCTCCTTCTTTGCAGTGGGTATTTGTCTAATAGTAACTTCTTCCCAATTTTCAAAGCTTCAAGTGGATAACCTTCCCAGGGAACCATTTTAGAACTCAATAAATAGTAAAACCAAAGTTTAAAGCTATTGGTGAGAGCACACATAGGCTTTTTTCTTTTCCATATTTGTAGACCATGCATGTTCTGGCCCATCTTGGAGATACAAACACGATGAATTATCAAGGTATTTTAACCTCTCTTACTATCAAGTGTTTAAGGATTCTCATAACCTTGGCCAGACAACCTCTTGCAGAAGCAATGTCTAAGGGTGGGAAAAATGGAACCAAGACATTATTTTCTGATCAATAACAGGTACAGAATGCCTAATGCTACATGTAGACACACAACAGTAGCTATTCTTCATATTTTGCAATCAATCAGCTAATTTTTAAAGTAGACATAACACCGATTTTTCTTGCAAACTGGATATTGACAATATTATTAAATTGATGACTTACAGGCATTTCCATTAGAATATGAAAAACTCAGGGGAAAACTTCAGGGACAGACCTCAATAGAGAAAACATGATGTGAAGGGTTTTGCCGCAATAAAATACCTCAATCATCCCATAGGTTCCAAGAGAAAATGTCATTCTGAATCCTCTAGGAATCAGAATACAGGGGTGGAGCTAGGCAGCAAGCCAGGGACAATCATTTTTCTGGAGCTCTGTGTTCAGCACGTTGGTCGAACAGTCTTTTGTTTTTTTTCCCTGGAGCCTTAAGTATCATAGTTGCTTTTTTAAAATTTAATCTTTAGAACTGATCAGAACTAGACAAATCAATATTTTTTCCTCTCTTTCCCCTGGTGTCCCTTCCTCCAACTTGCTGTCTTTTGATAACATTTGAAATAATTTATCGGTTTAAAAATGTATGTTGCTCTAAGCAAAATTCTTAAGTAGTTAAACTCTGAAATGAGAAAATTTATTGTGAGACTGGTCAGTGAAAGAAAGCAATTATTTAATAACTGGAACCAAGAATCCCGATGACTATAACTAGGATCAAAATTGGCTGCACGCCAAGTGTGGAAATGAATGAGGAAGTGCATTTCTATATTTTGAATATTTTTGTAACAAGTTTTCTTATCAAAAATTTAAGCATCCTTATTGCAGCACTATTTATAATTGCAAGGACATGGAAACAACCCAAATGTCCCAAGACAGATGAATGGATGAAAAAGATGTGGTAGATATACACAATGGAATATTACTCATCAATCAAAAAAATGACAAATTTGACAAATTTATGATAACATGGATGGACCTAGAAGAAATCATATCAGCAGAAACAAGTCAGAAAGAAAAAGACTCCAGATGGTTTCACTAATATATGGGACATAGGAAAAACAAGCAAAAGGCCAGAAGGAAAAGTCCAAACAACCTAACAACCAAAATAAAGAACACAGGCAGGGCTATCATAGTTTTCCCACCACTAAAGTTCCCACAGTCCTCCACATTCACTCCATCGTGCTCTCCTCTCTCTGTTACTTACTCTTATCCTCTCCTTGCTCTTCCCGCTAGTAACTCAAACCTATGCTCAAGGTACCTGGTGGTCTAGTGGCTAGGATTCAGCATTTTTAAGCCTATGCTCAGCTATGAAGGCTCAGTCCAAATAGTTTCATGACAACAATTTGAAAGGAAACTATGTATATAAAAGTCTTCACCAAAGCACAGAAAAGCTACAAAGAGCTAGAAAATCAGAAGTCACTGCATGAGTAAGATTTTTTTAGAGATAAAACTGACAATCAGTATGCTCATTTGCTGATCATATGTATAGAAACATAGCTGACCATGTAGGCTGGTAGAGGCAAGTGGGGTAGTTATATAAACCATAATCATCAGGGCCTTTCTAACCAGGGTTTAGAAGAAGCAGTCAAGAAGAAAATACCTGATTTGGGTTCCTACATATGTCACATTCTAAATATGGAATTCAGTGATAGGAAATGTAGAGGTTAAAAACCTAAGAACCAAACCTTGATTCCAACCTATTTTATGGTTTAGAAGGAAAAAACAAGATACGATTATGTCATCGATATACCTTGCTTGTCTAGCTGTTAGAAAATAAGCTGGATTTTTTAAATGCTTAATTAATAACTCGCTTGTATTCATTAACTTCTGGGACAATGCTAGGCATTGAGAAAACAATAACAGTGTATGATTTCGTTATCATCTGTTTATCTGATATTATAACTAGCTATACATCACTAAGTTTGCCCAGATGAATTGAGTTTTAAAGTCATCCTGTACCTTTTAAAATACTGCTAACTTCTTGATATAGCAGGAACAGTTAAATACTTATGGGGAAATTTCTCAATTTAAAAAAAGTCAGAAGAGTTACTCACATGCAGCGCATACGTGGAGGAAAAAAAATGCTCAGAGCATTTCCTCCTCAACAATACCTAACCAAAAAAAAAAAAAGTAGCCTTTTTATTATCTGAAAATACTATCTCAGTTCTATTATAATGTTTCATCTTTTCCTGTACATTTTAGAATTTTCTAATCAGAAGGTCCTCTCCAAATGGTTTTACCTCACCCCATGTTGTGGTCAATGTTTTATTCTATTTAAGGCAGCTTATTTGTGAACAATGAATTTGTGAATAATCAAAACCATGTGAAAGGAACCACATTCTTCGTCTTAGAGTTTTTAATTCAGTTTTCAAACTATATTTTTCACAGTGAATTTCAGCAAATAAGACATCTTTTTTTCAGCTTTATTGAGATATAATTGACACATAAGAAGTCTACAACCTGTTGATTTTATATTACAAAATGATGATGAGCACAGGGTTAGCTCACACCTCCATCATGTCACATAATTACTATTTTCTGTGGTGAGAACATTTAAGGTCAACTCCCTTAGCAACAGTCTCTGTGATCTTAATTGAATTTTGAACCTAATTTGAAAAAGCAAAGTGTTAGTTGATGAAATAAAGTTCCGTGTCACTTGATTGTGCCCTTTCTGAGTTTCATTAACATACTGAGACCCCCAAAATCTACAAATAAGCAGAGACAACAATTAAAAAAGGTGGAAAGATCAAGGAAGCTATTTATTTTACCTATTCCCACAGCAACTTTCAAGTATACAAGATTATTACTTCCAAAATGTTCCTTCAGTAGTATTAGCACATAAGTAACCCACTTCCTAATTTCACACTGTTAATTAGCTACCATAAATTCCATGCAAATGGGTATTCTTAAAATCATGAATAAAGAAATGGAGTATTACTAATTTTGAATTTTCAATGCCAAGGTTTTCTTCAGTAAGCAAACATGCCACTGGTTTTCTGAAGTTTTCAAATTAACTAGAACATAATTGGATGTTAATAATCAAAATACAAAATATGCATATGGTGGGTGATTTTCCTACTCTTCAGACAAAGGTTCGAATGCCACAGGGAAGTAATAAAAATTAACAAGATAAACTTTAAAGGGGCAGTTACACAAGTAAATAAACCACTGAATTAATTGCAGTGTTTAGCATTTTAACTGTTACAGGCATGAAAGTGTTTGTTACATTCAGTAGAGAACTACTACTATAGAGAAAATATTTGATTCTCACTTATTTTAATAACACCTTTAATTAATTCAATGTGAACGTGATGTAATTGTCAAAGTCCAGAAGTAATATCTCTGTATATTTTATAGAATCCAATGGATAAGGTCATATTTAAGGATACCTGAATATACACTAAACTGAATGTAAACAATTTTAAGAGCTCTTTGGAACTGCTGATATACAAGGATTCGAAAAACTTCAGAAGAGTAAAGAATTTACCACGCACAAATTTAGTGTTTGATTTATGGGGAGAGTTTGCAAAAAACATGATTTTAGATTCAGGCATTTTCTTAGATCAGATTTAGTATGTGGGGATTATCTCAAGTGTAATTGTTAAGCAAAGAAATAATATCCTGTAAACAGATTTAATTTTGATACTGCTTAATAGATTGGCTTAAATTTACCTTTACCTAGGTCTACTACTACTTTGGATTATTTGCAAAGCCTAATGAACTCTGAGCATTGTGTTTAATTTTGCAAAGTAGCTAATTCTTAGAGGTGATTAGTGACACACCTATGTTCATTCACATTGTAATGATGGACTATGGGAAAAATGCACTTGATCTCTAAGACTCTTGTTCTTTTAGCAAATTGAAGCAACATTTATTTATGTTATCCAGGTTTCAGGTGTGCATCATTAGAATATGACATCTGTATGTACTCCATTATGATTGCCACTGAGTTTAGTTTTCATCCTCCACCATACAGTTGACCCCTTTACACACATGTGACCCACATATGACCCTCTTTCTTCTATAACCACCACTCTGCTCATAGAGTCTAGGAGTTTGTATTTCTCTTCTTTATTTATTTACTTTAACTCTTTTCCTCTGTGAATGAAATCATAGAGTCATTGTCTTTCTCCATCTGACTTATTTCACCGAGCATAGGACTCTTCAGGTGCATCCATATTGTAGCAAATACCAAGATTTCATCTTTTCTTTTTATATAGTTATACAGTTCCTCCTTCTTAACATGAAGATGGGCTATCTTGCTTCTTTCAGCTCAGTCAGTGCACTTCATTTAATGAGAAAAAGGCAAAAAGACCATCTGTGTTAATTTTTTATCCCCATTATATCCTCTTTGACTTGATTTTCACGAGATAGAACTTTATGGGGCTGTAAGGGTTGATCAAAGGATGTTCCCTTTTGAGGACCATTTGAATGACTACATGGATTCTGACTGAGGTTGTAAGTAACCCACACAAAGACCAAGTAAGTGGTTTAATGCAGGAATCAATAAAAATATCTGACTTCTACAACTACATTTTTTTAAAACAGAATAAATAGTATATGAGCTCAAGGAAAAATGTAGCAAAAAGTCCCTTCAAAAAACAAAGACTAAAATTACAACAGATTCATTCAAATAATTATTGTTCTTTTGTGGAAACGATGAACTTGAGATTAATGTGACATTAGCTATGAAATGGTGCAAAAATCTCTCGTCCTTGACAGATGTCAACATGCTGCCAACCTTGGGTTACCTTAGTAACTAATAGAATAAGAATTCCTGAGTATTTAGTGACCAAGGGAAGTAGAAAGACATACAGTTATTTTAAGTGGAGCCAAATTATACTTTTTATTGCATTAAACTGGTTCATGTGCTTCCCTTTCCTCAGAACAGTTAAAATACAAAGAGTTTGAAGACAATATGGTTAAAAAGTGAGAGCAAAATTAATATTAGGTAAATCATTTGGCTTCCAACATAAATGATAGTTTGTATAAAATCCAGACCTTAAATTAACACTAAAAATGGGAAATACTAACACAGAAGTGACATGATAGGTTTCAGATTATTCCTAGTTATACTTTTGAGTTTAGAGAAATTTTTTGATTTAACACAGTCAAGATAATATTTTTCTCTGATATTTGGTATAATGGGATACGACGAACATCATTTTAACTATTGTTTTTGCATAAGTCATTAGGGTGAAAAGAATATTTAGAATTACTAATGGCTGGGAATTTATCCAGTTCAATCACTCCTTTTTTGAGGCAATATTATGGCTCAGAGAGGTCATCAGATCAGACTCATTAATGGAGTATAGAAGGATAAGAAACATTGCTTGATTTATTGCCACTTCTCCTTCTACCAAGCTGCCAACATCATCATGAAGTCTATCAGATCTGGTCACTGTTTTGTCAATCAGAACACTGAATTGTTCTGTGTGGTCTTGGTACTATAAACACTTTCCAAGTATGGACCTAGCAAAACAGGAGAGAAGCTATGCTTTAAAAGAACAGCTTAAGTGAAATAGAATTTACAGTTAGTAAAATTCACCCCTTTTTGTGTACAAATCCATAATTTATGGTATATTAACAGATCTGTGCAACCATTACTACACATATTTTGATTTTAGAATATTCCGTCCCCTCAAATGAATCCCTAATAGCCATGACACCCAATTCCAATTTCCCATCCTAGGTAAACTCTAATCTACTTCTGGCTCATAAAGATTTGTCTATTCTGGACTTTTCATATATTTGAACTCTTACAAGATGTGCATTTTGTGACAGGCTTCTTTCACTTAGCATGTAGTAGCATATATCAGTACCTCACTCCTTTTTATTGCTGAATATCTCATTGCATGGATAAAGCACAAATTATTTATTTATTCATTAGTTGAAAGACAGCTGGATTATTTCCACATTTTGCTATTATGAATAATATTGTTATGAAATTCATGCACAAGTTTTTGTGTGGACATATGCTTTAACTTCTCTTGGGGGGAATACCTAGGAATAGAATTGCTGGCATTAAGTTCACCCTATGTTTAATCATTTCAGGATCTGCCAGACTATTATCCAAAGTAGCTACTTTTGGATAATCATTTAATGCATAAGTGTTCACAATTCTCTATATTCTCTTTTCTTATGGCCATCCCGGTGGTTTTATGGTGAAATCTCATTGTAGTTTTTGATTGGCAACTCCCTGATGATGAATAATTTTGAGTATCTTTTTACATACTTATTGCCTATTTGTTTATCTTCTTTGGAGAAGTGTCTATTCAGATCTTGACTTTTATTATTAAGTTTTAAAAGTTCTTTAAATATTTTGAACATAAGTTCCATATTAGGTATTGGATATGACTTGTAAATATTTTTTCCCAGTTTTCAGGTTGTCTTTTTACTTTCTTGATATCTTTTATGGTATGAAAACTTCATGTAGGAAATAATAGATTTTTCAATCTAATAGGTGGTTCCTAGTATTTCGTTTCCATGAAAGTATTTTGTATTAGTTCTGTACACTGCTTCATAAATGACTACAAACTAAGCAACCTAAGGCAACACAAATTTATCATCTCACAGTTTTCACAGGTCAGGAATTGGGCACATTTTAGTTCTGGTCCTCTACTCAGGTCTCAAAATGCCAAGATCAAGATGTTTGTTAGCTCTGTCCGCATACAGAAGCTTAGCTAGGAAGGAAACCTTTTATAGCTTTCTCACATTCTTGGAAAAAGCCATTTCCTTGAGACTATCTGAGATCATCAGTTTTGTAGTCTTATTTCTAGAGTTTCTTTTGTTTGAGTTTTAAATCAGCTCCTTTGTGTTTGTGTGTGTGTTGTTGTTGTTGATGATGATTTTCTCTTTTCCACATAAGTGGAAAGTAATAGAAAATCTCATATTTGTCTTTCTCCTTATAACTTACTTCCTTGGCATAATCCCTTCCACTCATGTTGTTGCAAATAACAATAGTTCATCTTTTTTTATAGCTGGGAAGTATTTCACTCTAATCTGTATCTTATCTACTACATTAGTGGGAATTTAAATTGTTTCCATAACTTGGTTATTGTGAAATGTATGGAAATTCCCAAATATATTAAAATTAGATCTACTATATGATCCAGCAATTTCACTACCATTTTCTACCCAAAGAACACAGAAGGGATATGTGTGCTGCTGTGATCATTGGAAAATTGTTCTGTGCTCATGGGTCAGAAAGATTGGAGTTATATAACTTGACCACTTAACCTAATGTAGAGATTTGATGTAATCCTTATCAAAGCTACAAAGGCAGTCTTCACAGAAATAGAACAAAAAATTCCCAAAATTCATATGAAACTACAAATACCTCAAATAGTCAAAGAAATCCTGAGGATAAAGAACAAAAATGGAGGTATCACCATCTTACGCCAGTAAGAATGGCCCATATCGAAAAAAAAAAACGGGCAACAAGTGCTGGCACAGATGTAGAGAGAAAGGGACTGCTGGTAGGAATGCAAGCTGGTTCAGCCACTATGGAAATCTATGTGGAGAACCCTTAAACTACTGAAAATGGAACTCCTATTCGATCCAGAAATTCCACTGCTAGGAATCTACCCAATGGTTACAAAAACTCTAATCCAAAAAGACACCTATACCCGGATGTTTACTGCAATGCTATTTACAATAGCCAGGATATGGAAGTAGCCCAAATGCCCCAAAATAGATGAATGGTACAAAAAGCTGTGGTATATGTACACAATGGAATACTATTCATCAGTCAAAAAAGACAAACATGTCATTTGTGGCAACATGGGTGGAGCTAGAAGGAATCATGCTAGCAGAAATAAGCCAGAAAGAAAAAGAGAAATACTGGATGGTCTCACTTATATGAAGGATAAAAGAAAAACAAACAGACACACAAGAGAAATTTAAAACTAACTAATGCTCAGCAAAATTGAAGAATAGAGCATAAGAGGGGGAGGAAGGAAAACAGGAATGGGAGAGGCACAGAAAACTAAGATAATGGTTCACAGGTGATAAGGTGGTGGTAGAACCCCATGGTAGATAACAGTGTAAAATAAAACAAATAATAAAAATAAATGAAAAAAATGGAGGCATCACACTTAAACCATAACACAAAGTTATAGTAATCTAAACAGCATAGTATTAGAAGAAAAACAGACAATATTTCAATGGACTAGAATTGAGAGACCAGAAATAAACCCACATGTATATGGACAAGTAATTTATGAAAAATAATGGAAAGCATACAGTAGAAATGTAAAGTCTTAAAAAATGGTGTTTGGGATACTGAATAGACACAAGCAAAGGAATGGAATTAGACTACTGTTTCATATCTTATACAAAAAATAATTCAAAATTGATTAAAAACTTGAACACAAGGCCTGAATCCATAAATACAATGATGTGAAATATGTATATTTTATTATATAAATAATAAATTATTTTTAAAAAAAAGAAAATATAGGTAGTATACTACTTGATATCAATTTTAGTGATATCTTTGTGGATTCATCTACAAAAGCAAGACAATAAAAGCCAAAATAAAATGGGACAGTATCAAACTAAAAAGTTTGTACACAGGAAAAGAAACCATCACTCATTAAAAGGCAACCAATTGAATGGTAAAAATATTTGCAAATCCTATATTAGTATCAAACGAAAAAGCTTGTGCCTAGGAAAAAAACCATCACTCACTAAAAGGAGACCAATTGAATGGGAAAAATATTTCCAAATCCTATATGAGACAAGGAACATACATAAACAATGAAACCAAATAACCTAATTTAAAAATGGGAAAAGGCTTTAAATAGACATTTCACCCAGTAAGATACAAAGGTGGCCAACAGACATATGAGAATATGCTCATCATTGCATTAGGGATTGTAAATTAGGGATTGTAAATCAAAATCATAATGAGATATCACTCACACCCACAAGAATAGATTTTATCAAAAGACAAGAAACAGTGTCACCAACAGTGTGGAAAAGAAGTAACCCTCATATGTTGTTGGTGGGCACGTATATTGCTGCATTCATATGGAAAACAATACAGAGGCATCTCAAAAAATTGAAAATAGAACTACATTATGAGCCAGCTATTCCACTTCTAGGCATTTATCAAAAGAAACACACCAATTCAAAAAGACGTAAGCACTGCTATGTTAATTGCAGTACTATCACAATAGCCAAATTCTGGAAAACACCAAAGTGCCCACTGATGGATCTATGGATAAAGCAGAGGTGGCATATATACACAATGAAGTTCTATTATTAAAACAAAAGCTGAAATCTTGCCATTTGTGATAAACTGAATGGACCTTAAGGAGGAGATTATGCGAATCGAAATAAGTCAGACGGAGAAAGACACTGTCACTTTATATGGAGAAAACAAAGACAATGCAAACAAAACAAGCAAAACAAACAATTCTTAGTTATGACAATAGAATGGCGGACACCGGAAGAAAAAAGGGTGTGGGCATGGTTAGTATAGAGGGAGTCAACTGGATGGTGGTGGATTGAAATTGGACCTTTAGTGTGTGTGGGGGTGTGTGTGGCATACACTAGTTGACAAGGTGTGAAACCGCACATCTAAAACATACAGTGTTGTAAGCCTCAATACCTCAATAAATAAACAAACAAAAAAACCCCACAAAATAGTGGAGGGTTCATCACTCTGCTTTTCTTGTTTCTTTGACACTTTTGTTATCATCAGCTCAAAAAAAAAAAAAAAAAAACAACAGGTAAGCCTCAGTCTTGTTCTTCATTTAGCTATGGTTGTCCATCAGGTTGTACTCCACACTATATATAAATACATAAACTGCCATGTGTTTATATACCTGTTTCTGAAGTTTTTGCAATCTGATTCAAATGGAAGACTCTCCATCCCCCTATTGTCCACTCTTTGGGGCATCCCTTCTGCTATAGGGCCCCTACAGCAGTCTCTGTCACTCAAGGCTCTAGCTGATGATGCTCATGTCCTTGACATTTCCCACCTGGCTTCCCTTCCATAGGTTCCAACAGCCTTCCTCTCTTTCTGGGCCACCCTGGAAAACAGCCCAAGAGGCTGGTCTTTTGAAAACCAACACCTGTTATTCTCATATGGGTAAGGTGAAACCACCCTCAAGGAGACCAGGCTTAGCTGCTCTGTTTAGGGTAAGAGTAGGCTAAACAAGAAAATGTCATATTTGTTTATTCACAATGAGTCCAGTCTGGAAATTAGACTCAGGTTTTTCTTTATCTGCCTTGTAAGCTTGAGTTTACTGCATTTTCACAGAAGTGCATTTTAATCTTTTCATTCTTAGATTAGAAAAGCAAGATCAAGAGAGGTAATACAACTTGACTCAGTTTGCCTAATAGTTGAGCTACCATGATAAAGAACAATTTTTTTTCTCTGCACTGTTCCACCCCACTCCTCCCAAGCAAAGAGTTGGCCAGGTGGTGTAGTTTTAGTCCTGATACAAATGCCTGCTGTATTTTGATACATTTTACAGCTAATGGGTTGGGTATGCTCTGACCTTAAGAAAAATAATGTGAGACATATTAAGAACAACTTCTCAGGGAGAAATATAGAAAGATGGACTGAGTGAGAGACAAAACAAAAATGGTTTCCTACAACAAGAGGCAGATCAATAAGAAGCCACGTCCATGACTCTTTCAGTTTGAGACAGTGCTGGTCAATTGCTATTGAAAGTCAGATCATTTGTTGACGATACCCTTCAGCCCGCAAGAAAGATTACATTGACAATGACTGCTTTTGGGACACAGAGTAAAATTAACTTCTAGGTTATCCCCGTCAAGGACCATTAAGTCCTGAACTATGAGGGATACTGTGAACAAGTCATATTTTAACCTCCCATGAGTACACGGCCGGCAGGTTTCGCCCCCTCTCCTCCCTTCAACAAATCTGACCTTCACTGAAATTTATGTGAAAATGAAAAGGGAAAAGAAAGCTGTGGCCCTGCCAAATTCTTATGATGTTACTCATTTTAATTACTGGTATTTGGAAATTAAATGGCCTAGGGCTTGTTCGGCAATTTGTTTCAGGAAAAAAAAATGATTTAAGCAAGCCAAGGAGCCCCAGCATCTTTTTACAGCAGGTGTTAAACAATGCATTCATTTTTCTTTTTACAGAGTGTCCTTGTAAGCATAATAACAATTAGGAAGCAAGGCCTTCACATGGAAACCTCAAGCTCATTCTGACATTCTTCCTTCAGCTACTTCATTGCTTATAGTTTCTTCAGTCAGCTTTGCAAATGCCTTGCACTTGAAAATTCCTTTAAGTGATATCTCAGTTTGAAGCCCTTTTTTTTTTTTTTTTTTTTTTTTTTTTTTTTTTTTTTTTTTTTTTTTTTTTTTTGGTAGAGGCATGAATTTTAAAGGATAAGCTGAAGAGTACTTTAAAGTAAGTTCAACTACTTTTCCAGGTCTCTTGTTCTATTCTCTAGTCCTGGGTTTAAAGTGTCATTAGTACAATAAATCGAGGCAGTTGAAAAGGAGGGGTTATAAATGAAAGTCTGATTTGAATACTTGTTTCTCCCCATTGAAAATTAGTCATCAGTTCATGTTTTCATATGTAATAGGTTGCACTTGATTTCATACAGATTCCTTTGAAAAGTTATGAACTACACTTAAAAAGCAACTTTTTATTAATTCATGGAAAGTGATATGTGAAATTCTCCCATTATCAATTGGATTAGATCCTTTTTTCCTTTTTGTCGTCTTTTCTCATTCAACCTAAAAAGGTGTTCAATCAAATTTGAATGCTGCATTTTTTTTTTACTCTCTCTTTTGAGTTAAGATCTTCTAATAGCGGGAATAGCCAGAAAGAAAAAGAGAAATACTGGATGGTCTAACTTATATAAGAATATAGGGAAAACAAACAAATGGAGAAGAATAATTTAAAACTGTTAACAGAACTTAAGCATAGAGCAAGAGAGGGGGGAGGAGGGTAAAACTGGGTGGCGGAGGGGCAAAAGAGACTTAGATGGTTCACGGGTGATAAGGTGGTAGAAGAACCTCGGGGTAGACAATGATGTAATATATATATATGTGTACAATCAATTAAAAAATAAAAGTATATAAAATATCTTCTAGTAAGCAATAATGATGTATTTCTGAAACAAAACATGAACTTGAGCTAAAATATAAGCACATTTTTCTTTTAATGCCAGCATATATTTACTCATAGAAATTCTTAAGGTAAGATGGAAATAGTTTACGTGTGCATGCAGTGTATATGGCATAGTGTAAATAATTAGAAATTATACTGTAATTCTTATATGCTATATAGTCTTACATAAAAATGATCATTTAGTGGTAATTGATGAGAACCAGTCAGGAAATGGTATTAAAACAATATGGCATCCAATCAGTTGGCGAAGAAATGAACAGAACTGAATCATGTTGGGAAAGTACCCAATAATAAGGCTCCTTTACATGATCTTTACTTTCCTGATCATAAACTGAAATTGAGGTTCCCCATTCTAGATTCTCTAGCTGTATCTTTGCAGGTATAAAAATAGGAAAATCACTAAAAATCAAAACAATAGTAATATTAGTTTGTATTGCATTCACGATTACTTTTCACCTCTTTAGTTATGACTCCTATCTTTCCTTTTGAAGATGCACAACCAATTTAAAAGAATCACATATAATGGGAGAGTCTGACATGTGAATCAATTTTTAATTTGTAATGGTTAATTAACATTAGATCTCTGACTTTGACTTGGAAATCTCATTGAATTGGTGTTTAAATGTATACTATATTAACATTTTTGCACTATTAGATTCACAGAAGTTGCTTAAGTGAACAGAAGATTTTGCTTGTTGGGTTTGTAGCATCCCCTAGGGAACTTTTAAAGAACTTGTAGCAATAAAATATATTGCAAAATAAGTTAGAAGAGAAGAACAAATACTGGATGGTGTCACATATATGGGGAATATAGAAGATACCAAGCAACAGGTCAGAGTAAGCTAAACTAATAGCAAATACTGGAAATATGACTATAAACCATGACTACCAGAGAGAGAAAGGAAAGGGTAAGAACAAAGTAGGGAGGGAACACAAAGCACTATGGTGATAGATTGTGGGTACTTCAGTGGTAGGTGTGGTGTGGTAACAACATCTGAGGGGGCTATCCACTACCTCTAAAAAATAATAATGATGTTAACCAATGTTACCACATTGCATCAGATATATTAAATTTGTAAAGGTAGATTAAAATTCTTAAGGTAACTTAAGTAAATTCAAGGTTAATTACTTAGGGGAATTTAGTCTGTCAAAAGTGAACTAATGAGTACCAATTAAAGAGTTAGTATAAATGATTATTCTCAATTTTGGTTTAAAAACCCTAGATTTGTAACTAGTATAAGATTTTTAACAGAACTTTAATGCTTGAGAATTTTTTAAAATTTCGTAACTTACCAAAATGTTCATTAAAACAGATGCAGATGCAACAGCAAAAAACTTTCCTTTGGAAACAAAAAGGCACCTACTGATGTTTAAAAGTATCCAACAAAGATTTCCTGTTTGATAAGCATTGATTGTTATAATTATACTGCAAATATTTATAAAGATGTGGCTATATCTAAGCTATTGCTACAATTAGCTTTTTACTCAAAATACCTCCACCTAACATAAGAATTGTTCAGTGTAGATATTTGTTGAGACTGAAGTTAGTCAAATAACCACGTGACAGTTGTCAAATCTTGAAGCATTAGATGAAAATCAGTTCAATTGAAGGGCTGTGCTTACAGAAAATCAATGAAAGTAAGACCATTCAACTTGGCACACAGGAGTCTTATAAATGGGATGAATACAAGATCTATGGTTTCTGAAGGTGCTTCTTCCTCTTCATCATTCTGAGATTTTATGTAACAAGATGAAAAAAGAAGGGACACAGGAAGGGAAGAGAAAAAGGAGTAATGCTTTGAATGGAAAATAGTAGTAACTGTTCTCTAAAACTCTATCTAACTCAGATATCTCTTACTGCCAATGAAGGAGATGGGACAAAAGATATGATATGATATGATTGGTAACGAAACAAAAACTCTGAAAGGTTAAGTAGCCAGCCTTAGAGAATCCAGCTAGTATGGCCCAATGCTAGGACTCAAACCCAGGCAGTGCCCCTTAGCTGTCTCATTATGCTATTAACAAAGGATTCGTTGAATAAATAATTACTATGGTGCCAAAGGTACAGAGCAGAAAGCTCTCTGAAAAAAAAAAAGGTAAAGCAGGCTAAAGGAATAGAAAACATCAGAGTGGGGGAAATATCTCGATGTGTTGGTCAAGGAAATATCTAGATGGAAATATCTTGATGTGTTGGTCAAGGAAGAGGTCCCTGAGGAGATGATTAGATCTGAAAGAAGAAAAGGAGAGGTCTCCGTGAAGATCAGGGGTAAGATGTCCAGATACCCCTAATTCAACAGTGCAAGGTGCCCAAAGTGTGAGCAGGCAAGAGTTCAGGAATTACAAGGAAGTCAGTGAAAGGGAATAGTAAAAGGGAAAGTAAATAGTAAAAGAGTAGGAAATGAAGTCTCTGAGGTGATCAGGGGCCAAATCACTCTAAACCCATAGATCATAATAAAGATTTCATGTCAAAATAGTGATGGTATTTGTAGCTATTAGATTGTGGCTGCACAGTTTAAGGACAACTCATGACACTTACTCTTCTGTCTAGAGAGACCTAAAGAAGGGAACAGGAGACTCTCTGGAGTCAGTGCCATAGGAGGACAGAATGATGTGTGTATTAGGAGCTCTTAGAGAGCTGGCATTCTTAGGGGAATTGGAAGAAACATTTTTATTGAGAACATTAAAGTCACTGATAAAAATTATTAATTTATAAATAGAGCTAACGAGTCCTTTGAAACTAAAATACATTTTACTTTAAGTGATGAATCTCACTTTTTAAATTATTCTGTGTTTCTAGGTTCTGCTCTAACAAAAGTACAGACTTCCTTTGTGAGTTTTCTTTCCAATGGTTCTCAATAATGGGCTATTTCTAGTCCTAAAAGTCATTTGTCATAATGGTTTTTGGGAAGGTTATTAAAAGGCAAGAGACAGTTTCTTCCTATGGCTTGTCCCAAATGACAATACTATCATACTAGAAAGCATTGCATGGAACTGAGGTTACATTTACTTTATAGAGGAATAAGGATTTTTACCCTAAAGAATTTGTAGACATGGAGCATTTTTTGTTCAACTTTAGAATACTTTCAACAATTTCTCTGGGGCCTGCTTTAAGTTGTCTCATATCAATGATTTCTTCAAGTCCACTTTCCTATCAGTTAGAAAGTGCAGTGGTTTTTCTAGACCAGATCATAGGGATAATATTGAAAGTGTTTACCCTGAGTAAATAGACATTTTTTCTTGCCTGCTATATAGTTACACATAGAAGGGTAAATCCATTTTTTTGAAAAGGTCAACCAAATATTTACAATGTGATTCTATCCTAAGCAATAGGTTTTCATCAAAAATGAAGGGTTCAGGTACATTGGTAGTTAAATATGTGTGGCTATTTGTTTTCTGATGACTAGAGTTCTCTTTTCTGCCTGACTGATTGATAGTTGGGACAGATTGGCAGATGGGAAACGGATGTTTAGAAAAAATCTATAGAGGGATTAATTTTCAACATTCTCCAGCATCTAACATCAGCATAATTAGCAAACCAAACATGGCTTGTTTAGGTTTTACAACTTATAGGGCCAAAATGGATACCATTTTCCCTTATCAACAACAGAAGAATAACTCAAGCATATTTCCTTAACCTTGATTGTTTTCTCTTTCATAAGTTGTCAATAGAAAGGAAATTTATAGGGAGACACTTCATGGCAAGGAATGTAGCAAGGCAGAAATGCAACTAAATATATTCCATTTAGTAGATGATCTCAATAGCACCATTTATATGGGGGTTTAGATTTTAGAAAATACAGTTACTCAACACTGCCTCCTTTGCTTCTCAGCACAGTCCTTAAAGTTAGACAGGACAAACATCATAGCTATTCAATATTGTTTCAAAGAGATGATATACTAGCAGTCGAAGCTATTTTTCAGAGGTTTCTAGTTGAAGAAGTGAGCTCAAAATAAGATTTGTTGATTCCAACCCATTTCCTCTGTGCTTTTTAATTTCATCATTGAATGAAAGAAAACTTGGAGTTGAAACCATTCATTCTATATTTTGATACAATCTGGATGAGACTATATGCACCTAATATCATAGTTTATTGGTAGCTTATCTGAGTAAAAATTACTTTAGTAAACTTTCTCCTTTTTGGGGTGTGGAGGACCCTCAAATTAATGAATATGGATCTACTATTTGACCCAGCAATTGCTCTCTTGGGAATCTACCCAAAAGAGACCTCAATGTGGCTACAAAGGGACACCTGTGCCCGAATGTTTACCGCAGCACTATTTATAATTGCAAGGACATGGAAGCAACCCAAGTGTCCCAAAACAGACGACTGGTTGAAAAAAATGTGCTATTTATACACAATGGAATACTACTCATCAATTAAGAATGACAAATTAGACGACTTCTTGACAACATGGATGTACTTAGAAGAAATCATACTAGCAGAAACAAGTCAAAAAGAGAAAGACAGAAGCCAAATGGTCTCACTAATATATGGGACATATTGAAGAAAAATAAATAAATAAATAAATAAATAAATAAATAAAT